>CAUYON010022325.1:0-33501 GCA_963573935.1 Arctocebus calabarensis | reverse complement strand
CACTGGAGTTCTCTCCCTCTACCAGGAGCTTTAGTGTTTTCTGTATTCTTTTCTGTGAATAGATTCTGTCTTACCACTGGGGGGTGAGGGGAAATAATGTAATGAAGAATAATAAAACACATGTTAATTGAAAAAAAAAAGAAGAAGAAGGTGGTGAGAAGCACCTCGGAGAAGCAGGCATCAGAGGGCCCCCTCAAGGGCATCCTGGGTTATACTGAGCACCAGGTTGTCTCCTCTGACTTCAACAGTGACCCCCATTCTTCCACCTTTGATGCTGGGGTTGGCATTGCCCTCAATGATCACTTTGTCAAACTCACTGCCTGGTATGATAATGAATTTGGCTACAGCAACAGGGTGGTGGAACTTACGGCCCACATGGCCTCCAAGGAATAAGAACCCCCAGACCACCAGCCCCAGCCAGAGCACGAGAGGAAGAGAAAGGCCCTTAGCTGCTGGGTGCCCTTGCCTACTCAGTCCCCCACCTCACTGAGAATCTCCCCTCAACACAGTTTCCACCCCAGACCCCCTAAAGAATGAGAGGGGCCTAGGGAGCCCCACTTTGTCATATAACATCAATAAAGTTCCCTGAATTCAGCCAAATTAAAAAAAAAATCACAGGGACCATTGCAAACTGATGAATGCTTTATACAACTTGTAAGTTAGATGAAAAGGAACTGGGAATAAAGGAGGCACTACTTGGACAGGCTAATATAGGAACTGGTGATCTGCAAAGGTCAGGTCTAGCAGAAGCTTACCTTTTCTATAAAAGCCACCTAACTGGCATCCCTTCTCTGGCAAACTGAACCAACCTCAATACACAGCAAGATAAAGCATTCCAAAACAGAAGGACATTGTTAAGTCATCTTGAGGATTCACTCTGTTCCTGAAAAATAAGTTCAGGCTACTGTTCTTTGCTGTCTATCATATCTAAGTTAAATAGTAAGATAGAGCATGGCTTATGAATGAACAAAATTCACAGAATAGCATTGAGCAGCAAATGTAAGGGTAGATAAAAGGCATTTAACTTAAAAATTGTTAAAATGTAGCAGATATTTAATTAAAAAGAACTGTCCTGTGATTCTTTTCCTTTGTCTGATTCTTCAATTTGGAATTTCTCTAAAACTGGGCTTTGAGTTCTCCTTAAGAAGTCAAATGGAAGAAGGAAACCACTGTCGCAGTGACAGCAAATAGTAATGGCTTTTCATATATTAGTATGTACTAGGAGCTATTAGTATGTACTAGGTCCACTTCTAATTGCTTCATAGGTATTAACTCATTTAATAGTTAAAAAAGAAAAAAAAAAACAAGATATACCCTTTCTTATCCCTGTTTCATAGTGGATGAACCTGAGGTTCTGAGCAGTACGTTTACATGGCGTGGAAGCAACAGAGATAGGATTTGATCCTAGAAAGTCTAAGGGCAGAAGCTGCACTTTTAACGACTCTGTTCAACTATATACATTGTTCAGTGGCACATGGGATTCAGAACATGGGTGGCTCAATAAAGAGTGACTGTATGAACAGTCCTTTGCCTAGAAGAGAAGACTTAATCAGCTAGCCTTTCTGCCTGTGTTGTCTGTGTACAAGCTAGCCCCATACCGAAAGCAGTGCTCATCACCCACATTTACATTTGGCTTCTGATAAAGGCTTTTTCCTTTATACAACAGAACTTCCTTAAACACATCACCCAAGGGATTATAACAAACTGGTTAAAATATGCAGGTGGTCAACATAAGGAACGTCCATGGAAAACATGCAGTGCAGTGTATGAAAATAAGGTTAATGTAAGGAGGTTGTTGATGTAGGAGGTGGTCAACTATGGACATGCTACTGTATTTGAATCCCTTGATAATCCTTAGCTCTGAAAAGGATTGTTCTTCCTCATAAAACTGATGTCACACTAACCAACTAAATTTAGCACCTCAACTTGAATCATTACTTAAATACTATGTAACATCTTAAGAGCTTAGTGTTTTCAGAGTCAAGTCTTTATGACAACATCAGAACCTTGAAATAAAATGTGTTAAGGGTATTTGGCCCTTACATCAGAGGTAATAGATTTGCCTCAAATGAATCTGTGGTTAGTCTGGCCAGGAATAAACTTAGGTTCGATTTTAGAAGTGATACAGGACAGATCAGCCAGCTCAGAGCTGAGCTGGAGGACCTGCCGTCTCCACCTTGGCCGTGTTGGTGCTACAGCAGCCAGCAGAGGAACCAGTGGGCTGGACGATAGGCAAGGGGCAGGGGACCTCCAACCCCCACTGGAGGCTTTAATAGCCAAACCGGTGGACAACTGCTGGGGAGACACCGGCGCCTTGGTGTCTCCTTCGCTTTGCACTTATGACTAAATAGGGAACCCCCATTTCCTATGCCTAGGTCAATTTCATGTGAGTTTCCTAGGCCTCAATGACCGGAATGGATTGTGTCCATTCATTAATACATTCATTCACCTTGCCCTGTGGAAGGGACTGTGTCCATTCATTTTCTGGCCTCATATAGAAAAACCCATGCACCTATATATACCTCTAGACAAAGAGCTCAGAGAGAGAGACAGGGAGGCAGGGAGAGACCGGGAGAGAAACGGAGAGAACTTTTCTCTCCAGACTTGGGTTTTCTTTCCTTACCACAAGCTTTAGTGTTTTTTGTATTCTTTTCTGTAAACAAATTCTGTTTTACCACTGATCTGTGGTCCGCGAATTTATTCTTCAAATCACTGAGACCAAGAACCTGAAATTCTGGTATCAGAAGGACGAACAAATTTAAAATAAAATACGAATAAGTCCACAATTCTCTTTCCTATTGAAAATAAACTTGAAGTTGTGAAAGCTAATAGGAGTTTCTTCTGGAAGGTTTGGTATATAAATTCACAAAATTTAGGTTTTCACTATCAATTGGGCTTTCACTCAAATCTTTAATTCTTCTAGCTGAATGACAAAATGCCCCAAACCTTCAAACTTCTTTTAACTCTTGATTTATCCTGTTTAATAAACCTATTATTTCCACTTATGAATGGGAAATATTTACCATTATACTCCTATGCTATTTACAAGTCTAAAGGGTGATTGGCAAACCTGAGATCCATTCGCATCAACCACAATTCCAGCCTAAACGTATGTTTATTTCAGGAGCTGCACTTCTGTCTCCCCATCTTTGGACTTTTCCTGAGAGTGAAAAATATTCCTCACCAACGAGGTATTGTTCATCATTAGCATTCAATTGGGGGATTACAAACTTCTTTCTTTTTCCTGGTAAACTTCTATATTTTGATAGTTTGATTATTTATAGCAACCTGAGTATCATCACTCTCTCCCAAAGCTTCTATCCTGATTCCGTGATGGTATTCAGGTCCGTCCCCTGCTGACCCACCTTGGCAACTCTGACTGTGCTAATTCTTTCACAGATATCCTAAAGGCCTAGAAACAGAAATATTTGACTTCTAATTTTTGTTCGTGACTATGATCTAAAAAAGAAGACAGAAACATGAAAGGAAGTGTTAAGCTTTGGGGATTTCCTTTAATTTACTTTCAAATTGACCATCACTTTAATTGTAGACATCTTATTTTAATGTGTAGTTAGTAATTTCCAGGCAGAGGATAGGCTTTGACAATGCACATTTACTATTTTGCACTTTAAGGGCAACCTTTCAGAATTAAAAAGCAGGGACTTGAACAGATCTTTATATGCAGCCCACCTATGTTCATAGCACATTACTCACAGTAGCCCAGAAGCAACCCAAGTGTCCATCAACAGTTGAATGGATGAACAAAACGTGGTATGTGGATACTTACAAACACATTTTGTTATGTAAGTCCCCAAACTCCACATCTAAACTTCGTACCTGTCATATTTGTTTTGGGATACCATCACAGAATTTCTCCTAAATAACATCATTTTTATACTTGCTCTTTTCTTGTCAACTTAAAAAAAAAAAGTCTACCTTGTTGCTTAAAATACTATACAAAATTGACATTAGAAACATAATGTTTACGTAGCATCAACACCCAGGCATTCTTGTTTTCCCTTTCAATTCTAGGTATTCTATCCCTGATTGTCAAGCATAATAGCATTCCATTTACTAATCCTCAGATTGCTTCTGGCAGTTTCTCAAAACTTTTCAAATAATTACTTTTTGAGTATCAAGGGACTTATAACAACCAAAGAGCATGTTGCTCATCTCAGTCATTGTCTGGGTGCAGTGACACCCATTCTAAAGGCACTGACACTATTTTGTGAACCTGGCCTCCTGATTGAGATCACCTAATTACAATAATTAGGAAACTCACCTCAGGATATTATCAAAATGACCCACCCAAACCCAAGTCCATATGGTTTGAAATAGCTAATGAGTCAGTTAATGTGCTATGTCCAGGAGTAATGGGTACTCAATATGGATAGCATGAAGGTATAATTTACCAACCTTCTGACTGATTAAGGGTTTTAAGTAGACATTTTGCAACTTAAAGAGGGTGCAAAGTATTAACAGTCTTGATGGTTGAGACAAAAGGAAAGGGCCACGATTGTTTAAAAGTCAGGGACATTGGAACTTAAGCAATTACTTTCAATCACATATACCAGGATTAAAAAATTAATGCTATATAAAATCAAATGAAGACTGAGGTTTCAGTAGCCATCTGTGACAATGTGCGAAGGTATGGGGAAAGCTACTCGCTGAATTCTGTGCATAAGAGAAAAGTAAAAAGTAAGATGTTAGAATATAAGGCACTGATTTTGGAGTGCAGTGGAGAAAAGAGAGGAAGTTTTAGTAAAAAAAAAAAGGCTAGAATCAATATTAACAGCTGTCTACATGGAAGAGACTCACTAAGTAATTCATATATTTTTCTTTTCTCTTTTTTTTTTTTTTTTTTTTTAGAGACACAGTCTCACTTTATCGCCCTCTGTAGAGTGCTGTGGCGCCACGCAGCTCACAGCAACCTCCAACTCCTGGGCTTAGGCGATACTCTAAACTCAGCCTCCTGAGTAGCTGGGACTACAGGTGCCCCGGCTATTTTTCTGTTTTTTGCAGTTCAGCCGAGACCGGGTTTGAACCCGCCACCTTTGGCATATGGGGCCGGCACCCTACTCGCTGAGCCACAGGCGCTGCCCCATATATTTTTCATTTTATGTGTGAGTAGAAACTCAAACTAAATGATCACAGCATTTCTAGATAACTTGTTTGTGATATTTTACAGAAAATGAATAATAATAAATTTCAAGCATACTTATGAGATGGAATTAAGAAAAATTCTAAAGTAACAGTTTTAGCTCCTCACCTGAAACATTTATAAGAAAAGTCTCTATTACATTTTTAAATTGTATATATGAAAGATTTTTTATTTTTTGAGATAGTCTTGCTCTTTTGCCTGCAGAGGTGTTGTCACTGCAACCTCAAAAATCCTCCTGCTTCAACCTCAACTATAGGTGTGCACTATGGTGAGTTTTGAAAAAGATTTTTCTGTAGCATTGTGGACTCTCTCTTGTTCACAAATGCCTGCCCCCATATAATTCTCCTGCCTAAGTCTCCCCAAAAGTACTAGGATCACAGGCATAGGTCACTGTGTCTGGCCTTATTTTGTAAAGGGTGGCCATAAAGTTTGTGTGCAATTTAAAATACATTTATTTATTTTATAAATATTAAAATATTTCTAAATATTTATGGCCATCCTGTGTATAAAGGACTTTAAGCCCAGAGGATTCTTACTTAGAAAGGGTTCATTTAAAAAAAACTTCTGATTAATATGAGGGTACATAAAATTGAGTGACACTGTTTGGATTTGTAAGGCAAAGTCTAAGTTGTAGCTGTGTCTTTCACCAAGGGAGTGTCCACACACCCCTACATTGTTCCCTCTGGGCAGGAACTTGCTGACTACCCTTCCCTGGGTTCTTGGATTTAATTGAGTTTTTCTCTCATGTGAGCATATTGTTTCAAATTAGTATTGAGTACATGTGATGCTTGTTTTTCCATTTTTGTGATATTTAGGAGAGTTTTCTCCAAATCCATCCAAGCTGTAACACAGTATACAAAATCTCCATCATTTGATGACTGGACAGTATTCCATGGTGTACACACACCACAGTTTATTAATCCAGTCATGTGTTGAAGGGCTCTTGAGATGCTCCCATATCTTTTCAATTGTAAATTGGGCTGCTTAAACATTTGAGTGCATATGCCCTCCCTTCTCTTTGTACCCATGTCAGCAACTGTTGCTTTGGGACCTTGAGATGTGAGACTTTTGCATTGGGGTTAGGAACAGAATAGAAAACCTATGCCAGTCTTATGTCACCAACTGATCTTTGATAAAGCAAACAAAAGCATACATTGGAGGAAAGAATCTCTATTTAATAAATGGTGCTGGGAGGACTGGTTTGCCACATGCAAAAGGCTGAAACTAGACCCACACCTCTTGCCACTTGAACTAGACCCAAATCTCTTGCCATTTATAAAAATTAACTTCTTTATGGATAAAAAATTTAAACCTAAGATCCAAAACTATAAAAACATCTAGAAGAAAGTGTGGAAAAACCTCTTAACAATATTCGTCTTGGGAAAGAATTTATGAAGAAGCCTCCAAAGCTAATATCAGGAACAACAAAAATAAATAAATGAGATCTGATCAAGTTAAAAAATTTCTGCACAGCTAAGGACACAATCAATGAAGCAAAGAGACGTTCTTCAAAATGGAAGAAGATATTTTCGAGCTAAAAATCTGACAAAGGACTAATAACCAGAGTATTCACAGAACTCAAGCAAATCAACAAAAGAAGAGCAAACAACCCCAATAAAAATTGGGCAAGAGACCGGGCATGGTGGCTCACACCTATAATCCTAGCACTCTGGGAGGCTGAGGTGGGGGGATTGCTTGAGCTCAGGAGTTCTGACCTGAGACTAGCCTAAGCAAAAGTGAGATCCCATCTCTACTAAAAGTAGAAAAACTAACTGGGGGTCATGGCAAGTGCCTGTTGTCCCAGCTAGTTGGGAGACTGAGGCAGGAGGATTCCTTGAACCCAAGTGTTGGAGGTTGCTGAGAGCTATGATGATGCCACAACACTCTATGCAGGGCAATAGAATAAGATTCTGCCTCAAAAAAAAAAAAAAAAAGAAAAGAAAGAAAGAAAAGAAAAAAAGAAAGAAAAAGAACTGGGCAAGGTACATGAACAGAATCTTTTCTGATGAAGAGAGATCAACAGCCAACAAACTCATGATAAAATGCTTATTGTCTTACTATTAGAGAAATGCAAATCAGAGAAAAGGCTTTTTGTCAGATGTATAGTTTGCAAACATTTTCTCACATTCTGTAGGTTGTCTGTTTACTCTGTTGATTATTTTCTTTGTTATGTAGAAACATTTTAATTTAATGAAATCCTGTTAGTTTTCTTTGACTGACTTTAATTCAAAAGTGTTATCTTGTAGCTCTGAAAGTCTTTCTTCTGCCTGATATAGGCTATTCTTAAGGCTTCTCACTGTTTCATATTTCCTTGAGTGAATTTTTTCATTTCCAGAAGCTGCTTGATTTTTTCAAAAATCATTACATATCGTCAGTAATGATATGTAACTTCACAAACTTTAGTGAAGTTTTTATTCACTTCCCTCGTTGTTTTTCTGGTTTGTGTTAGGTTTCTACTTTCTTTTGTATTTCATTCAGCTTCCTTACAAGCCATATCAAAATTCTTTGTCAGTCATTTCAATATTCACATTCATGTATGTGGAATTTTTTCACAGATTCCTTCTCATTAAACTTCCAGATCAAGACCTGGGGTTGCTAGGCCTGACTTATGGACCTGTCTCTATGTCCCTAAAGATCAATCCCTGACTTTGCCAGGGAGAGAGCTGCTGGTCTGATCTTACCTCTGTGGAGTTCTAGCAGATTTAATGAACCTCTTGGTTATCTTTGACCTGCTATCTTCACCTCTTCCCAACAGCGTATAATGAGTTAGGACCCTCAGCTTAATCTCCATGATGGTAGGTGGTACTTGTGAGTATGAATCAGCTACTCCTTGTTTTGAGTTGGAAGGCTCTATGCTTAGCTACAGGGTTGATCCTACTGTCAATTGAAATATGTGTGGGAGAGTCAGCTGCTGAGTTTTCTTTTGTGCCTGGGTAAGCTCTGTTCCCAGGTGGGGGTCACAAATGCCCCAAGCTTTAGGAAGGACCTTGTATCTCCCAGGAGGTTGCTTGATCTCTACTCCCCCTGAGGTGGGGGAAGAGTGAGGCAGATTGTGGCTAGGTTGTGAGAGCTTAACAGGTTTTGCAAAGTCTCCATGGAGCTCAGAGGCTGCACTTCCAGCAGGGGAAGCTGCAGGTGTGATGTTCAGGGCACTCTCTCCAAGCCAGTGAGCTGTTCCCAAGGGAGGGATTCGACAGGTTGAGTGCCTGGGCCCCACTAGCCCTTGCCCACTAGCTTGGTTCCTGTGCAGAATGAGATCTATATCCCCCCTGCAAAGCTCTACTGTTGCTGGGGTGCCAGGTCTGGCCTGCCTGTTCCTGTCATCTCCCTCCCTAATCATCACTCCCTAGAGTCTCACAGCACTCTACCTCTGACTAGTCCCCACTTGTTCCCTCACCACCTAAGACCAGCCCCCCTGAGCGTCCCTTTAGTTTGTTAAGTCTAAGCCGCTAGCACATTTCTCTGTGGAATGCCAGGTTCCTCAATTACACACCCCTGCTCCATTGCAAGACCACTAGAGGAGCGAAGTGGGTCTCAGTCTGCAGGAGCCTCGGCAAGAGGCATGCTCCCCCCAGGAAGAAGCAGGCTCAAGTCAGTCTGCCTTTGCTCCAGTTAGCTGGTGCACCCGAGGCATTTAGTTGCCATGGGAACCAGGGTCTAGGCTAATTCCCTCTGAGTGCTACTGTACTATCAAATATGGTGGTGCTCCAGCAGGGGTTGTGAGAGGACATGCCCACGCATCCCTGCTCACTGCCCCTCCACACTCTGGTCTTGCTATGTCCTTGGAGGTTTCCTCACCACCTGAGTCTAGGACCAAGACCTTTCATCTATATCCCCCCTGCAAAGCTCTACTGTTGCTGGGGTGCCAGGTCTGGTCTGCCTGTCTGAGCCACAGGCGTGATCTTGCAAAATGCTAGCAGGGTGGAAGCTCTCAAGTTATAGTGGCCTGGCTCCTTGTGGCAGGCTTGGCTGTGAACACGTGTCACCCCAGAGAAGCGGTTCTTCTCCATTCAGAGAACTCTCCTGCTGACACTGGGGATAGGGGAGGGGCCCCAGCTACTAGCTGGCCTGAGCTAATTCCATAAAGAGAGGAGGTCCAGAGGAGGAGGTGTCCAGACGTCAGAAAGCCATCACTCCTGTCCCTTGTGGCATTTCCCCCCCAGGTGTCCCTTTTGGATGCCCAGTCTTGGGGTTTGCTGTTTCATCCACTTTTCCTGTTTAGTAGCTGTGCTAGGCTCATGGAGGGTGGCAGCACGTTCAATATATTGTGTTTTAGGCTGATCATTGAAGGTACTGATATGGGGAAGGGGAAAAAGGGTCCTTTCCCTTCCACTGGACTCCCAGCCTCTCTGGGTGTGCTTCATGCCTCAAACTTCATCTATCTTTTGTCTTTCTCAGCTTTGCAGTTTTTCTCAGGTTCCCAGATAACTCTGTTGTCTTTCACTGCGATCTGCACTTGAGCTGCACCTGCTCTGGTTCTCCTCAGTCCAGTATTCTCTGTCTTGCTTCTTTATATCTCGTTTGCTATGAAAACCTAGTATGACTATGAGGAATAGCTAAATGTTAACTAATGCCAATATTGCATAATGTTTACATTTTGTGCTTATTGCTAAATTTCATAAAAAACAAACTCAGAGTTACTTATTCATTAATCTTAAAGCAGATATTGTCTGGATACCTAACAGGAACAATTACTATGTTATATATATGTCATTGTTACTTATATAACATAGTAATTGTTACTATAGTTGTTACTATGTAACATGGTAATTGTTACTTATATGCATAGTGTTGCCAACTTTGTGATAGCACTGTTAAAATTTTTTCTTTAATATTCTAACATTTAACATGGTCACATTATTTAGTAATTAATTACACAAGTAATTTATGAGAGCTGATGTTATACTTGGCATTAGAGTTACAAATTTGAGGAAGACCTAGTCTTTGACTGCTATGAGTTTAATTTCTCTATCTGCCATGAAAGGCATTTACTTTAAAGAGTCATTTTAAATATGATGTGAAAGGCACTGTATTTTTGATGAGCACATGCAGATAATATAAGCCAAGCTTGGGGGTACAGGAAAATTTCCCAAGGAAGAGGGCACAAAACCAATGAATGTGTGGAAGTTATTAGGATTAAATGAGACTACAGACTGGAAAATGTAAGATTCTGGGGCAGGAGAAGCATCCATCCATGCAAATGGATCAAAACATACAGAACAGACTAAGCCAGTTATTATACCCTCATAATTGGAAGTGGTCAGTTGACCTTACACCATAAAAAGGGTAGTTAAAAGAAAAGCTAAAGTTTGATTCTTAGCCTAACCATATTGCTGACATAAAGTAAACAAATTACACAAAGATTTAGGTGCAATTTCTTCACATGGATCACTATTTTTATCCAGAGGAATTACTTGGATGTACTTAGGTAGCCAGGAAGACATATCAGAATTTCTACAAAAGTATTTAACTTGAAGAAAGTATAATTCAATATTACAGCTTTATGTTATATTTATAAATAAAAAATTCCTTTTGAAATATAAATTTCAGAAATACGACTATCTAAAAATTCTTTACTACAGATGGAACTTGAATTTTAAAAAGTGGAGATACATTCATGCATGATTGACAAAATGGAAACCTTTTAGAATTAACAGGGTAAGGTGAAATAAAAATAGTAAAATAAATAAAAACAAAAATTTGACTCTCATTGAAGAACTGGGCTTAATAGTTTTAAGCTTTTTTTTTTTTTTTTTTTTTTTTTAGACAGAGCCTCAAGCTGTCACACTGGATAGAGTGCTATGGCATCACAGCTCACAGCAACCTCCAATTCCTGGGCTCAAGCGAGTCTCCTGTCTCTGCCTCCCAAGTAGCTGGGACTACAGGTGCCCACCACAATGCCCAGCCATTTTTTGGTTGCATCTGTCATTGTTGTTTGGTGGCTGGGCCGGATTCGAACCCACCAGCTCAGGTGTACGTGGCTGGCGCCTTAGCCGCTTGAGCCACAGGTGCCGAGCCAGTTTTAAGCTTTTGTTTTTGAAAATGTGATGTATTTTATTTATTTGTTTAATAGAAATATAATAACAAATCTAAGAGAGTGGCTTTTCTATCATTAATAAGAAATAATACAACTGACTTATCATTCAAGATTTATTACATATTTAAAATACTTTCTGATCCTATGCTGGAACTTGCCAACCATAATGATTTTCACTCTGCTCTGATGTCAGAAGATGTTGACACTTTTTTTTGTGCCTCTCATTCCTCCTCTCATTCCATGACAACAGGTTAATGACAAGTCGGAGTTGATCACTGGTTTTAGGAAAAAGCAGCCTGTTCATTTGAAAAAAATGACAGTTATTTTAGAATACACAAAGTTTATGGAAAGAGTTGACAGAGTTAATCAGTACTGTGGATGTTACAGATTTACAAGTGGACAAATTCTTCTGGCTGATGGAAGCTGCAGTTGTGAATAGCTACATCCTTCACTCATTAGAGAAGGAGGAGAGTGGAGAAAGTGCAGACACACCTTTCTCACAGCAGGAATCTCATCACTCAGCTTGGGAGTAATGTGAGGAACAGAAATTCAAGAAAGAGGGGAAGAACATTATCTTCTGACACTGAAGAAAGTCTAAATGAGAAGATGGGGAAAAAAGTTAACAACCAACAAAGGATTGAACAGTTTTCAGTAAAGGAAATGAGAAAAGTGAAAGAAGAGAAACTATTTTCTACTGTGAGATATTCAAGAGGAAGCCCGGACTTAATTTATCCTGGAGATTGCTTCAAGAGGTATCACATTAAAAAACAATTATAAGGGCAGTGTCTGTAGCTCAGTGAGTAGGGCGCTGGCCCCATATACGGAGGGTGGTGGGTTTGAACCCAGCCCCAGCCAAACTGCAACAATGACAAAAATAGCCAGGCATTGTGGTGGGTGCCTGTAGTCCCAGCTACTCGGGAGGCTGAGGCAAGAGAATCGCCTAAGCCCAGGAGTTGGAGGTTGCCGTGAGCTGTGACTCCACAGCACTCTACCGAGGGCAACAAAGTGAAACTCTGTCTCTACAAAAATACAAAACAAAACAAACAAAACAAAACACTTTAATTATTTTATGTAGCCTAAAGCACATAATAAAAACATCAGGTGAGTTCATATTTATGCTTTTCTCTTTCAGAACCATAGGATAATTACAAGCAATCCTCTAACCTCTTTCCTGCCCCCAATAAATAGGAGCTGGGCAGTATGTGGATGCCAGAAAGATTTGCTGGAAAGGGCTAATCACATACTTCAAATCTGGGTTCATTATTAGTCAGTGCTTTGGGAAAATAAGGATCTCCAACAAAAAATGAAAAAGAGAAGTATTCCATTTCAGGATAGTAACAGGAGCATACATACTTAGCACTCTTTGCCTAAGTCTCAAGGAATTGTTCAAAGAACTGTAAATAGTGGAAAATAGTTAAAATGAAATCATAAACAGTATTGGATAACAGGAAAAAGGCCGTTAAGAAACCCCAACTTAGAGAATTATCTCAACTGAGCTCAAACATGGGCCATAATGGTTAATCTGTGACTATGTCCTTTGATGATAAAAGTTCAACTGTGAAATAAGAGAACAGTATCTGAGTGGAGCGTCCGCTCCAAAATCCAGTACCTGAACAGAACCAGGCAATTGAATGTCCCGGGGTAGTCAGTGGGGGGCAAATAAAATGACTTTGGCTGGTGTATACCAATAGGACAATTGGCTGAGGTAGGCAATGTCCCAACAGGTCACCCATGAGATTAATCATGTCGGGTGGAAAAGAGGGACAGGTGCTCAGCTAATTGGGGCTATTCAAAGACTGTGAAAAAAATAAATCTCTTATCAAAGCAGAGTAATATTTCGTGACTGCTCCTCAGACATTCTTGTACTGCCCATTGTAGCCACTTGGGCCATTATCAAAACATCACATGTACCCTATAAAGATGTACAACTATTACATGCCCATAATAACTAAAACAATTTTTAAAAGCTACAGAAAATTAAACCATTTTCCCCCTCTGAAAAGAGTGAAAGTTATGAAAAAACCCTATATAATTGCTCACTGCTTCCATACCAACTTCCCCACCTGAACAAAATGTCTGACCTTGTAAAGTTGAGCAGACAGAAAAATCACCATGTAAATGGAAACATTTAGTAGGTCCAGGCAGAAAACCTGCTGTGAAGAGATAAATCAAATTTCTTCCAAGGAGAAATAAAACCTAACCTAGGCCGAGAAATAATTTCTGAAAAATTGCTACTTCCTATTCCCCACTAGAGTCTTGAAAACACAATGTCTGTGAAAATGCAACAGTTTAACACTTTTCAAGAAGATTGCACTTATCTGCAAGACACTATTCTAAAATTAGAACATATGATGGAGCATCTGTAGATTAGAAATTCCACAAGAATGTGCTGATTAAAACACTGTCAATAATAATTAATGTTTGTTGGACACTTATTGTCTGCTATCCAGAGATTTAATCCTTTACCTACAATAGCAGATTTTATCCATACAACAGTATAAATGGAGGGTACTATGGTGCCCTCCATTTTACAGATGAAGAAACCAAGGCACAAAAGTTTAAGCAATTTGCCAATGAGGAAGTATAACCCAAAGGCCTGTAGAATTAATTCTAGAAAAAGAAAAGGGAGTAGACAGAGAACTAATCATCAAAGAAAACACTGGAGGAAATTTACCTGAGTAAATAAGTGTCTTCACTTATTTTTTTAAAAAGCTAGCTGTATGGAAAAAACAAGTTTGCCTCAGAATTGGTCTCTCCAAAAACAGAAGTCTGGAGACATAGCTTCAAACACCAAAATTTCTAAAATTCTATACCTAGCTAAGCTAACATTGACATTTCAGAGCAACATAATGCTTTCCCATGCTACACAAAGGCTCACAAAATATATATAGTATCCATATATTCCTGTCAGACAAGAATTGGTAAAAAGACTATTCTTGTCAGACAGAAAAAGAAATAGATTTTACTAAACAAAAAGAAATAGATTTTACTAAACTAAATATGAAAGTGAGACATAAAAACTGCTTAAATAAATTTATTTCTTTATACACTTAAATATGCACATGATTTAGGTGAAGATCAAAAAGGCTTCTTGAAGGGGAAGATAATGACATTTCACACTTACTGAGTAATTACTAAGTGCCAGATGCTTTTCATTTATCATTTAATTTAATATCAAAAAATAATGAGGTATGTATTTAAATTCTCGACCCATTTTTCAGTAATGTCAATAGGCTCTGAAAGTCTACATGATTAGCCCATGGTCAGATAACCAGGCAATAGTAAAGCCTGAATTCATGGCCTAGCATATTTGACTCCAGAACAAATAATGCAATTCCCCATAATAAAAATGTTAATAATTAATTGAATATAAATAGTTAAATTATTTCACAAACATGGAAACAAGCAAAGAAGCAATGAACAAGTCTAAGATTGAAAAATAATGGCAGAAACTAAATGCTTGCTACGTCTTTCACATAGTTTCCTTTTTGTTCTTGATACTGGCAGAAAAATAATAATACAGTAAACATTTCTAAAATTTGAATAGTATAAAAAATGATTGCACAACTTCTGTATTAGTGCCCTAATATTATTGTAGCAAACTACCAAACTGTAACTCAAAACTGCACAAATGTATTATCTTAAAGTTCTGAAGTTCAGAAACCCAAAGTGGGTAGTGGGGAAAATCAAGGTGTCAGCAGAACCATAAGAAAGAAGCAGAGATCCCAGTTGGGTTCTACTGCTTCCTGATAACTTCCCAGTTTCCCATGCTTAGATTTCTACTGCAAATCTACACCTTTCTGCTTTTTATCTTAGGTCTGGCAGAGGTTCAACATGCTGCAAGGGAGTGTTTAAGGGCAGAGAGCAGGAACTCAGTTGAAGCCAGAAACCAAATTGCATCTAGGAATGGTTCCCTGGTAGGAGCCTCTAGTAACCTTTAACTGACCTGGCTCATTACTAACTAATTGGCCTAGGAAGAGTTTTCATAAGGAGTCTAGAAGGATGAACGTGTAGTAAGAAAAGTGTTATAGAACCCAATCTGTTATGTAACTGGTTATGTAACTCCAACCTGTCAATCACCCCTGCGGTGAGAAACAGCAACTACTCCTGCCAGGAGAAAGGAAGGACAAATTAGTGAGTGTCTAAAAGACAGTGTGTGCTCAGACTGTGGGGTCTTTCTCCACTGCAGAAAATGAGCTGTCTCTCTGAGACATACTTTCACCTTGTAATAAAGGTTGCATGTGATTGCCTGGTATCTGTGATCACTGCGTCATCACCTCCACCGAGTATGAGTACTTGTCTTGACCCTGCCAGCTGGGGGACCAGGGAACACCCAGACAGACCTACCCTAACCTTCAATGGCTCTCTTTCTAAAGCCAACAAAAGTTCCACAATGTATCATTGAAGCTAATATCAGTTTACCATACTGGACTGTAAATTCATTGAGGGCAAAGACTGTAATGCTATTCATCTTAGAATTACCAGTAGTGAACACAGTGTCTTACAGATGACAAACACTTCAAACAGGTTTGTGAACTGAAATGTAGCTAGCTATATGGAAAAAACAAAACCAAGTTTGCCTCAGAATTGGTCTCTACAAAACACAAATGTCTGAAGACAGATACAGAATTCATGTAGAGTTCAAGACAGCTCAGAATTCATGTAGAAAAACAATAAAATGGATCTTTTCAATCACTCAGGGATCTGCAGTGGTAATCTCAGTTGTTGGGGGAAGAACAGGAAGGTAAAGACTAGAACTGATGTTACCTAACTGGTAACAATTATGACAATCTTGCTTACACTGAAACTAATGAATCATTAATTTTATCTAGCTCCTTTAATTTAATATCTTTTTGTCTTGTCTTAAAAGATTGTAATCAATGAGTCTAACTTCATAATAGAAAATTAGGTTGGTATTTAATGTGGTAGAAAGGATATTGTTTCAACTGGAGTTATCCTGGATTATGTAGTGTTAATAATTTACTTTACCGTCATCCAGTGCTCATTGTACAAATTGATAACTTATCTAAGTAATGAGAAAGCATACTACTTAAGGTAAATGTGTATAGTTTGCTCCCAAGTTTGTGCATCAATTTTAAAACTGCTAAAAAGAGCCAATTAACAAAGAATTAGCTCTGCTAAAAATAGCTGCTATTAAATCCCTCCTATAGGAAGGTAGAAACAATGTGATATCATTATTGTTTAGGTGATATTTCTATTATCTCCTGAAAGTATTATAAGGGTATTAAACTATAATATGCAAATTTGAGTAAATAAAGAAAAATTTTCAGTTCAATATGAAATTAATATGAATATTTGATCAGGTTATACTGAGCAAGGTACTATGTCTATTTTTATAAAACTCTTTAGCAATTATTATTTATTTTAAAATTATAGGAAAGAAGTTACACATTAAAAAATTTCAGATTGGCAGTGCCCGTAGCTCCGGCCACATACCCCGAGGCTGGTGGGTTCAAACCCAGCCCCAGCCAGCTAAAACAACAATGACAACTGCGACAACAAAAAAATAGCCAGGCGTTGTGGCAGGTGCCTCTAGTCCCAGCTGTTTGGGAGACTGAGACAAGAGAATCACTTAAGCCCAAGAGTTTGAGGTTGCTATGAGCTGTGAGGCCACAGCACTCTACTGAGCATGATATAGTGAGACTCTGTCTCAAAAAATATATGTATATTTTAAATTTAGGATTTGATTTAGGAAGGCAAAATATCACAAGTTGTCAAAAATGTTAAAAGGTTGAGCACTGAATTAAACAGAATCTCAGATAACTATGCAACCATACTTGGTTACCTATACAACCAAAGTGACAATAGGAGATTTTAAAATTAAATGTAGCTAGGTGCTTGTTAATAAAATAAAACAATGACAGAAAAGTTAGCTCTCTAAAGTTGAAAAGACTCAGTTCTCTTAGAGGTTATAATGAAAACAACATCAAGCACAGGGAATTATTCCATTTAGATAAAGGCAGTTGGGTATCTCACTTTATATTTTCACTGTTATCTCACTTTATATTTTCAATGGTGTTAGTAGACATGTAAATAACAGACACAGATAAATGAGAATTGCAGTTACGTAAACACATTCCATAAATGCACACAACTTTCTATTGGTGATGATCAGACTTTGGTTATGTATTTAAAGATCTTTTTACATTATGTCTATTTTCATATTTCACCATTAAAGTATTTTGGCAATTAAAGAACAAAAACTCCAATAGATATTTTTGTTTCTTCATTTCTTGGTTTAATTTTATTTACCTAAGATTGGAATTTAAATTGTTTACAAGAAACATAAAAAATAGGATATACCTAATATTGAAATATTGTGCTCTTTTAATAGATAATTCTTTTCTTTTTTTTTTCCTAGAAACAGAATCTCATTTTGTCTAGAGACAGAGTGCCATGGTGTCACAGCTCACAGCCATCTCCAGCTCTTGGGCTTAGGTGATACTCCTGCCTCAGCTTCCCCAGCAGTTGGGACTATAGACGCCACAATACCCATCTATTTTGTTATTGTTGTTGCAGTTTGGCTGGGGTGGATTCTAACCTTCCACCCTCTGCATATGGGGCCCGGGCCCTATTCACTGAGCCACAGGCTCTGCCCAAAGATAATTCTTTTCTACGAGCCAAGTTCTATCTAATTATGACTTATAAAGCTCTCCATACTTTGTTTTTATTTTTTTTCTTTTTTATTAAGACATAGCTGTGTACATTCACCCAATCATGGGGTATGATGTGCTTGTTTCATATACAATCTGAAATATTTTCATCAAACTGGTTAACATAGCTTGGCATGGCTTTTTCTTAGTTATTATGTTAAGACATTTATATTCTGCATTTAGTAGGTTCACCTGTACCCTTCTAAGATGCACCATAGGTGTAGTTGTGATCCCACCAATTACCCTCTCTCCATCCATCCTCCCCTCACATCCCTTGCCCCTTTCCCCATATTCTTATGTTATAATGGGGTTATAGCCTTCATATGAAAGCTATAGATAAGGGTTGAGTACATTAGATAATTTTTCTTTCATTCTTGAGATACATTGCTAAGAAGAATATGTTCCAGCTCCATCCATGTAAACACAAAAGAGGTAAAGTCTCCATCTTTCTTTAAGGCTGCATAATATTCCATGGTGTACATATACCACAATTTATTAATCCATTTGTGGGACGATGGGCATTTGAGCTTCTTCCATGACTTAGCAATTATGAATTGGGCTGCAATACACATTCTGGTACAAATATCTTTGTTATAATGTGATTTTTTGTCTTCTGGATATATACCTAGTAGGGGAATTATAGGATCGAATGGAAGGTCTATTTTTAGATCTCTAAGGATTCTCCAAACATATTTCCAAAAGGAACGTATTAGTATGCATTCCCACCAGCAATATAGAAGTGTTCCCTTTTCTCCACATCCACGCCAACATCTCTGGTTTGGGGACTTTGTGATGTGGGCTAATCTTACTGGGATTAGATGATATCTCAAAGTAGTTTTGATTTGTATTTCTCTGATGATTAAGGATGCTGAACATTTTTTCATGTGTCTTAGATGGTGCACCTGTCTTCTTCAGAGAAGGTTCTATTCAGGTCCCTTGCCCTGAGATGGGATCACTTGTTCTTTTCTGGCTCATATGTTTGAGTTCTCTGTGGATTCTGGTTATTAAATCTTTGTTAGAGGCATAACCTGCAAATATCTTTTCCCATTCTGAGGGCTGTCTGCTTACTCTACTTACTATGTTCTTGGCTGTGCAGAAGCTTTTTAGTTTGATCAGGTCACAGTAGTGTATTTTTGATGCTGCTTCAATTGCCTGGGGAGTCCTCTTCATAAAATATTTGCCCAGGCCAATTCCTTCAAGCATTTTCTCTGCACTTTCTTCTAGGATTTTTATAGTTTCATGTCTTAAGTTTAATCTTTAATCCAGTGAAAGTCTATCTTAGTTAATGGTGAAAGGTGTGGGTCTAGTTTCAATCTTCTACAGGTCGCCAGCCAGTTCACCCAGTACCATTTGTTAAATAGGGAATCTTTTCCCCACTGAATGTTTTTAAGTGGCTTGTCAAAGATCAAATAACACTAGGTAGCTGGATGTATCTCTTGGTACTCTATTCTGTTCCATACATCTACCTCTGTGTTTTTCTTCTAGTACCATGCTGCTTTGATCACTATTGATTTGTACTAAAATCTGAGGTCTGGTAGCCTAATTCCTCTTGCTTTGTTTTTATTTCTCAGTAATGTTGTGGCTATTCGAGGTTTTTTCTGATTCCATATGAAATGATGTATTATTTTTTCAAGATTTTTAAAGTATGACAATGGAGCTTTAATAGAGATTGCGTTAAAATTGTATATTGCTTTGGGTAGTATGGACATATTAACAGTGTTGATTCTTCCCAGCCATGAGCATGGTATGTTCTTCCATTTGTTAACATTTTCAGATGTTTATTTTCTTAGAGTTTCATAGTTCTCTTTATTAGGGATCTTCCATGTCTTTTGTTAGGTAAACTCCCAAATATTTTATCTTCTTTGGCACTACTGTGAATGGAATAGAGTCCTTGACTGTTTTCAGCTTGGCTATTGTTGGTATATATAAAGGCTATAGATTTATGAGTGTTGATTTTGTAGCCTGAGACACTGTTGTATTGCTTGATCACTTGTAAGAGTTTTGTAGTAGAATCCCTGGTGTTTTCCAGGTATACAATCATATCATCTGCAAAGAGTAAAAGTTTGATCTCTTCTGACTCCATATGGATACCCTTGATTGCCTTTTCTTCCCTAATTGCAATGGCTAAAACTTCCATTACAATGTTAAAGAACAGTGGAGACAATGGGCAACCTTGCCTGGTTCCTGATCTGAGTGGAAATGATTTCAATTTAACTCCATTCAATATTATATTGGCTATGGGTTTGTTGTAGGTGACCTCTATCAGTTTAAGAAACGTGCCTTCTGTGCCAATTTTCTTAAGTGTTCTTATCATGAAAAGTTTCTGGATATTATCAAAAGTTTTTTTCTGCATCAATTGAGAGAATCATATGGTCTTTATTTTTTAATTTGTTTATGTGCTGAATTATATTTATAGATTTACGTATATTGAACCAGCCTTGAGACCCTGGGATAAAACCCACTTGGTCATGGTGTATAATTTCTTTGATGTGTTGCTGGATTCTGTTTGTTAGGATCTTGTTGAATATTTTTGCATCAATATTCATTAGTGATATTGGTCTATAATTTTCTTGTTGGGTCTTTTCCTGGTTTGGGTATCAAGGTGATGATTGCTTCATAGAATGTGTTGGGTAGTATTCCTCCTTTTTCTATATTTGGAAAGGTTGAGTAATATAGGTACTAGTTCCTCTTTAAATATTATTTGGTAGAATTCTGACATAAAGCCATCTGGGCCAGGGCTCTTCGTTAGGGAGATTTTGTATAGTTGGTGCTATTTCAGAACTTGATATAGGCCTGTTCAACATTTCTACTTCATTCAAACTAAGTTTTGGAAGGAGGCGTGTTTCCAAATATTGGTCAATTTCCTTCAGATTTTCATATTTCTGAAAATAAAGTTTCTTGTATTATTCATTAAGGATTCTTTGAATTTCTGAGGAGTCTATTGTTATTTTGTCTTTACCATTTCTGATTGATGAAATTAGAAATTTTACTCTTTTTCTCCTGGTTAGGTTAGCCAAAGGTTTATCTATTTTATTGGCCTGTTCAAAAAACCAACTTTTTGATTTATTGATCTGTTGTATAATTGTTTTGTTTTTAATTTCATTTAATTCTGCTCTAATTTTAGTTATTTCTTTCTTCTGCTGGGTTTGGGATTGGAATGTTCTTACTTTTCCAGTTATTTGAGGTGTTCCATTAAGTTATTAACTTCCTCTCTTTCTGTTCTCTTGAGGAAGGCCGGCAGAGCTATAAATTTCCCTGTTAGGACTTCCTTTGCAGTATCCCAGAGGTTCTGATAATTTGTGTCTTCATTATCATTTTGTTCCAAAAATTTGGTAATTTCCTTCTTAATCTCATCTATGACATAGCTATCATTCAGCATAAGGTTATTTAGCTTCCATGTTTTTGTATGCATATGCAGATCCTGTTATTCCATAATGGTCCACAAAGATGCAAGGGATAATTGCTATTCTTTTAAATTTTCCTGAGGTTAGACTTGTGACCAAAGATGTGAGTGATTTTGGAGTATGTTATGTGGGCTAATGAGAAGAATGTGTATTCAGTTTTGTTAAGATGAAATGTTCTGCAGATGTCTGTTAAATCCAAATGTTGAGTGGTTAAGTTTAACTCTAAAATTTCTTTGGTTAGCTTCTTATTGGAGGATCTATCCAACACTGTCAAAAGAATGTTAAAAACTCTGACTGTTATGGAGCTGGAGGAAATCAAGTTGCTCATGTCTGTTACAGTCTCTCTTATAAATTGAGGTGCATTCTGGTTGGCTGCATAAATATTTATAATTGAAATCTCATCATGTTGAATGTTATCCTTAAGAAATATGAAGTGATCATCCTTCTCTTTCCGTACTTTTGTTGGTTCCGTACTTTTGTTGGTTGTATCTGCGAATAAAATTGCAACACCTGATTTTTTCTGCTTTCCATGTGCCTGAAATATAGATGACTATCACTTAACCCTGAATCTGTAGTTATCTTTTAAGGTAAGATGAAATAATTCTTGTATGCAGCAGACATCTGGCCAGAGTTTTTATATCTAGTCAGCCAACCTGTGCCTCTTTAGAGGACAATTTAAGCCATTCACATTTACTGAGAATATTGACAAGCCTGGGAGAATTTTGGTATGGAGTTTTTCAAAAGTCCAGTGGACATTTTTCACCACTGTGAAAGTTGGAATTTGATAAAAAGTTTCTGAGTGAGTTTACTTTTGTGGTGGAGGATTGCACTGGTCATTAGGGAGGATAGGTCTGAGAATAAACCTGGAGAACCAGCCTGGAGAGCTGGTTTAGTTTTGACAAATTTCTTCAATATGCGAATGTCATTAAAGTATTTAATTTCTCCATCATTAATTAAACTCAGTTTAGCTGGATACAGGATCTTGGTTTAAAAGTTATTTTGTTTTCGGAGATTAAAATTCGATGAGCACCCTCTTCTAGCTTGAAAGGTTTCAGCAGAGAGTTCTGCAGTCATTCTAATATCCTTCCCCTTGTAGGTTATGATTTTCTTACATCTGACTGCTTTCAGAATGTTT
This sequence comes from Arctocebus calabarensis, assembly GCA_963573935.1. Lineage (NCBI taxonomy): Eukaryota > Metazoa > Chordata > Mammalia > Primates > Lorisidae > Arctocebus > Arctocebus calabarensis. Next base: position 11,090 of record CAUYON010022325.1, on the reverse strand, counting down.
TCCTTCATATTAACTTTGGTGAAGTTAATTATGATGTGCCTGGGGGATGTCTTATTTGGGTTGAGTCATGCTAGGGTTCTGAAACTGCTATCTGAATTTCAGAATCTCTTGGCATGTCTGGAAAGTTCTTTTATAATTTCATGAAGAAGCCACTTCATTGCCTTCAGGGATCCCTATAAGGCGAATATTGGTCTTCTTGAAATTATCCCAGAGCTTTCTGAGAGAATGATACATTTTTGCTCTCCATTTCTCTTCCTCTTTGAGAATTTGGAAATGTTTGAAAGCTTTGTCTTCAGTGTCAAAAATCCTTTCTTCTGTGTGCTCCATTCTGTTACTGAGGGATTCTACTATATTTCTCAGATCTTTGAGGGCTACAAATTCTTGTCTCAAAATCTTTGGTGATTTTGTCTGTGAATTTGTTGAATTCTTGAGACAACTTTTGAAATGCTCCTTGAATTTCTAATTCCAACTTTACCTCTATTCTATTGATCTTGTTTGCAATCCAAATTCTGAATTCAGTTTCTGACATCTCAGCCATCTGTTTATGAATAGGATCCTCAGTTGTGTCTGCCATATTGTTCCTTGGGAGAACTGATCTACTCTGGTTATTCATTTACTGGAATTTTTCTGCTGATTCCACCCCATGATTATTTTACACTATTTGGTTAGATGAGCAGATAAGGAGAATTTGGGTTGGGGCTCCAGGAGTAGTGATTGGCCAGTTCTTTGCCCAAAAGCTGGGACTGGTGTCTGTACCTTTTCCCTTGGAGCTTTGCCAAGTACCCGCACAGTGCTACGGCCTGATAAGCTGGGGCCTTTCTTGGTGTGGTGGGGCTAAGTGGCTCTGTCATATTTTCAGTTGGTCTCTGTCTTACCCTAGTGAATTAGTTACTCTGGGTTGAAATCTCAGCTATGGAGAAATACCAGCAATTGAGTCACCCCGCCCCCTCCACAGGAAACAATTGGAAAAGGAAAATCAAACTTTCCCACAAACACACACCCAGGGTACCACTTTGAATAGAGGTCCAAATCAATCGTCCCAGTCAGCACCAGTCTCAGGTGGGAGAGTTCAAAAGGTCTCTAGCAACTAGATAGCAAGGGTCTGCTGGCAGCTCAAGTATGATTCGCTCCAGTGCTCCATGAAGTCAAAAGGACCTACCCAGCAAATAAATTAGTCTGGGAAAGGTGATGTCTCCTTCCCCACTTTGCACCTCTGCCACACCCAGTCACTCATAATTCCACAGTCCTGTGACCTAGTTCCCTCCAATGAGCAGATGGTCCAGGCGTTTGTGCCTGTCTGAGTCACAGGGATATCTTTGTCTCCTCAGCCAGGCTGCCATAGTCTGCCACCATCTGGCAGGGGGAGGTGAGGCCTGACAACCTTGGGTGCTTAATGGGAGCTGGGGTACTTCAGTCAGTTCCAGCCCTGCCCCTGATTGATGTTGCTGATAGAACAGAGCAACTTTGAAGAATTTGTTTCTGTCCCAGCTATAATCCCATGTGGACCAGAGGCTATTTGAGCAACTCAGCCCTGTCTGTGCTGCTGCCCTGTCTCAGCTCCAGTTTGTGTTGGGGAGAACGGTCAGAGCTTGGGACTCAGCTGTTAGTCCCAGCCTCTGTCTGCTGGCTTTTGTCTCAAATTTGATCACCTGAGGGCCGGATGCATCTGAGACTCAGTGAAACAGTCCTCTGGGTCAGCCCTGCCCTGGGAGTCTGCTGTCTTTGTGTGTGTATATTCTAATCTCCAGGTGGTGCCCAGGCTGGTACCACCTCAGGCCTACCCTTTACTCACAGGGCCTGAGTTTCCATCCCAGATGTTTTCCGCTGGTGGCTGTTACAGAAGATGCCTGGCTTCCTCTGGGTGCTCAGAGAGACTGGGAGTGTCCTTTCAAAGTATCCCCAGGGGTGTGAGCCCCATTGTTTCTGCTGCTGCGGTTGCCACTTGTGCCTCAGGGCATTGCCACTCCTGTATGGTTTCCTCTCGGCTGAGGTTCCTTCCCAGCTGACCATCCTCTCCTTTTCTCCCATGCCAGAGAATCAGCAAGAGCCCATGCCCTATCCACATTCCTTGAGAAAATGCCCAAGAATCTGGACTCCACGGGGAACAGGCTTCCAGATCTCGGGGTTAGAGTGCAGGGGAGTGCTGGGAGTTCAAAATTGCAGGTAGAGAATATATATAGTTTTATACAGTTTTATACCTGGCAGGAGAGTGCCATGGCACTCTAGTAGGGGAAGGAGGTCCGGTTTTTAGAGGGTCTCTCCCGTGGCATAAAATGGGAGGATATTTGAACTCCGCTCGTTTATTTGTATGGAGTATACTGTAAGCTGTTCTCATGGGGGAGCTGTTCTCAGACTCCTGTCTGCTTGGCGATGGATTTTTGTACCTTTTGTTTGTCTCCTTGAGGTCGCAGCTTGCCTCAGCAGGGTTGATGTGCATTCTTCTATCTTCAATCTTGGCTCAGATCCAAACCATCAGCTTTCTTGCTAAAATTTGTCCTTTAATTCTTCTTTTGGATGGAAGCTTCTGTGGAAAGCTGGCTTCAGTTGGCCATCTTGCCTCTGCCTCCCAGCCCTCCATACTTTGAATGTTCAGATATTAGTGTATTAAATCAAATTTTCAGCACTTTAAATTACATTGGGAGTTTTAAATTTTATATTCTTCAGTTAAAAATCTAGTTGCATAATGGTAACTATTAAAATATAAAATATTGGCTGGGCACAGTGGCTCATGCCTGTAATCCTAGCACTCTGGGAGGCCAAGGCGGGTAGATATCTTGGGCTCATGAATTCGAGACTAGCCTGAGCAAAAGCGAGACCCTCATCTCTACTAAAAGAGAAAAACTGAGGCAAGACGATCTCTCGAGCCCAAGAGCTGGAGGTTGCTGTGAGCTATGACGTCACAGCACTCTACCCAGGGCAACAGATTGAGACTCTGTCTTAAAATACATACATACATATATATATATATATATATGAAATATTTTGTATGGGCTCGGTGCCTGTAGCTCAGTAACTAGGGTGCCAGCCACATACCCTAGAGCTGGTGGGTTCAAATCCACCCTGGGCCTGCCAAACAGCAATGAGAACTACAACCAAAAAATAGTTGGGTGTCGTGGCAGGTGCCTATAGTTGCAGCTACTTGGGAGGCTCAGGCAAGAGAATCACTTAAGCCCAAGAGTTGGAGGCACTCTACCCAGGGTTACAGCTTAAGGCTCTGTCTCAAAAAAAAAAAAAATTAGTACAATTTAAACAAATATGTAATATACTATGTCTTTGGTCATTAAATACCATTATAATAAAAAAATTTGGTCTTTGTGATATCTGCTACAGAGTGCCTAAAATCCTTATAATTTCTTGAGTGACTGGAGTGTTCTGTTCTTTATAATTAGTCCCTTTGACCATACCTGGGTTTATGCTAATAAGTTGACTCTAGACAGGTCCTTAGATAGTTTCAAGGGAAGAGTTGGTTACACATGTAATTTGAGGTTTGGAGCTTTTAGCCCTACCCCTTTAAACTCTTGAGAGTCAAGGGGAGCTGAAGATTAAGTTTAATCATCAATGATAATGATTTAATCTAAAATGTCTAAGGAATAAAACCTTTAAAAACTCTGAAAGATGATGTTAGAGGAGCTTTGAATTGTTCCAAAACATTGAAGTGCTGGGAGGGTGGCACTTTTACAGGATATAGACAATCTGCCTTTCCCCCATACCTTGCCCTGTGTACCTCATCCATTTAAATGTTCCTGAGTTATATCCTTTATAATAAACTGGTAATTATAAATATAGTGCTTTCCTGCATTCTGTGAGTTCTTCTAGTAAATTATCAAAGCTAAGTTGCAGGAACTTGGGATATTTTAACTATCAAACAGAAATGTGGATAATGTGGGGATCCTGGACTTGCAACTGGAATCTGAAAGATGGGCAGTCTAGTGAATGTAAAAGAGGGAAAAAAGGCTTTTCTTTTTCAGATGACATCTGACTTTTAAAAATAATAACTAGAATTATGACTGATTAACTAGAGCTTATCAGATTTCTAGGAATTTCATACAATATCTAAAACATATTAATTACATATATACCTATATATAATATTCAAAGACGGTTAAACACCATTTTTTACTTGACAATGCTTTTCACACAAATATAACATATAAAATAAGCCTAATTGCCCTAATATCTCTTTTTCATAATAGAGAACAATTTACTTTTAAGAAACTACAGAGCTCCAACTGGAAAAAATCTCAACATTAATTTGAGGCCTAAAAGGCTTTGTTTAGAATTTGATTTTGGGAAGTTTATAAAAAATATCCAAATTTTTAAAATATTTAATTAAATAGAATTATAGACCACTTTGAAATAATGCCAAAATAGAGTTGCAGTGGCGCAATCAACACATGGTACTTCCATGAAATAATGCCAAAGTGACAAAAAATTTCAAAGGAAAATATAGAAAAGTTATGTAGTTGTAGGAAAAAAATATTAGTTCTTCTAATATCGAGAAGAGTCAGTTTAAGTAAGCAAAGACCTAAGAACAAAAACATGAAGCATAGGAAATTATTTTAACAAAACACAGAATCTCTTTTTTTCTCCCATTAGGCAACTTACTACTCAAAAAGGTAAAGAAAAATCTTTTACCATCTCTTATCAATCCTACAAGAAAATCTTACTTTTAAAAGAGAAGACTTAATTCTAGTTTTAGTGTGTTTGTTTTTTTTTCTTTCTTTTTTTCCTTTGGAGACAGAGTCTCACTTGTCTAGAGTGCTCTAGAGTCACAGCTCACAGCAACCTCAAACTCAGGCTCAAGTGATTCTCTTGTCTCAGACACCCGCGTAGCTGGTACTACAGGTGCCCAACACAACGCCCAGCTGTTTTTAGAGACAGGGTCTCACTCTTGCTCAGGCTGGTCTTAAACCTTTGAGCTCAGGCAATCCACCCATCTCAGCCTCTCAGAGTGCTAGGATTACAGGCGTGAGCCACTGCACCTGGCCCCTGCACCAGTGTATTTTTGATATTGATTTTTTGATGTTGATTTAAAAAAATTTTATAGTAAATTCACTCAATTTACTCAGTTAGACCACAAAAAATTTACTCTATCTCTCTTTTTCTCTCTTCCTGACTTTTTGTATCCATTCATTTTTTTGTCTTTCCCTCATTCATTCTGAAATAAGCTTTAAATAACCTCTAAACCAAGCAAAATTATTTTCTTCTCAACAAAAAACACATCCTAATACCTTATTATATCTTACTTTCCTTGTCTGATTTGCACTCAGTTTTTTCCTTATTGTATCTAGTATTAATAGTTTTAATTACATACAGATGATCCTCAATTTATGACACAGTTATGTTCATTTTGGTACATCCACTATAAATTGAAAATATTGTAAGTTGAAAATGCATTTAATATACCTAACCTACTGAATATAATAGCTTAGCCTAGACTACATTAAACATCCTTACAATACTTACATCTGACAATACAATGCATTGTAGACTATCAGTTATGTCCCCTGTGTTTATTTGGCTGACTGAAAGCTGTGGCTCACTGTTGCTGCCTAGGATCACAAGAGGGAACTCTATTATTTTCTATTTTCGCATCATTGTAAAGTTGAAAATTGTAAGTCAAACTGCTGTAAGTTGGGGACCATATGCAATAGAACTTTTAGTGTTAGTAACCCTAATTTTCAGTAAAAATCTCGGAAGCAAGCAAATCTGAACTGACATATGCCAAAATTTTAGGAATACATGTTTCATAATTTTTAGAAACATATGCTTCCTCATAGAACAGTTTTTCATTGTGTAAGAGGACATATTTACTAACAGATCCAAATATATTTTGTCTTGGGCAATGCCTGTGGCTCAGTGAGTAGGGCGTGGGCCCCATTTACTGAGAGTGTTGGGTTGGAACGCAGAATGGCCAAACTGCAACAAAAAATAGCCAAAAATAAACTTAAACATTCAGCAATAAATATTTCAGTATTTTATCTTCTATGGAAATAACCAAGACATTTAATGAATTCTCTGTTGTTTGAGGGTTTTGTTAATAATAAGATTGGGAATACTATTATATTTCACTTTATCTTGTTTTATTATTTATTTCAGGATAATGTGAGGGTACAAAGTATGTCCATAGCATCTGTATGAGAAGAAAGTGCCAGGAAAACTCTTGAAGGAATTGGCTTGGGTGAATATTTTATGAGAAGGACTCCCCAGGCAATTGAAGCAGTTTCAAAAATACACTACTGGGACCTGATCAAACTAAAAAGCTTCTGTATAGTCAAGAACATAGTAACTATTGCAAGCAGACAGCCCTCAGAATGGGAGAAAATATTTGAAGGTTATGCCTCCGACAAAGGTTTAATAACCAGAATACACAAAGAACTCAAACGTATTTGCAAGAAAAGAACAAGTGATCCCATCTCAGGGTGGGCAAAGGACTTGAAGAGAAACTTCTCTAAAGGAGACAGGCACACAGCTCACAGACATATGAAAAAATGCTCACCATTCTTAATCATCAGAGAAATGCAAATCAAAACTACCTTGAGATGTCACCCAACTCCAGTAAGATTAGCCCACATAACAAAATCCCCAAACCAGAGATGCTGGCATGGATGTAGAGAAAAGGGAACACTTCTACACTGCTGGTGGGAATGCACACTAATACGTTCCTTTTGGAAGGATGTTTGGAGAGTACTTAGAGATCTAAAATTTGACCTACCATTCGATCCTATAATTCCTTTAGTAGGTATATACCCAGAAGACCAAAAATTACATTATAACAAAGACATCTGTACAAGAATGTTCATTGCAGCCCAATTTATAATTGCTAAGTCATGGAAGAAGCCCAAGTGCCCATCAACCCACGAATGGATTAATATATTGTGGTACTTGTATACCATGGAATATTATGCAACCTTAAAGAAAGATGGAGACTTTACCTCTTTCACGTTTACATGAATGGAGCTGGAACATATTCTTCTTAGCAAAGGATCTCAAGAATGGAAGAAAAAGTATCCAATGTACTCAGCCCTACTATGAAGCTCATTTATATCTTTCATATGAAGCTTATAACCCAATTATAGCACAAGAATATGGGGAAAGGGGCAAGGGAGGGGAGGGGAGGGAGGAGGTTTGAGTAGAGAGAGGGTAATTGGTGGGGCCATACCTACGGTGCATCTTAGAAGGGTACAGGAGAACCTTACTATATTCAGAATACAAATGTCTTCATACAATAACTAAGAAAATGCCATGTAGGCTATGTTAATCAATTTGACAAAAATAGTTCAGATTGTATATGAAACCAGTACATTGTACCCCTTGATTGCACTAATTTACACAGCTATGATTCAATAATAATAAAAAATAAAAAAATTCAAAAAAAAATTTGCTGAGAATCATCTTCCTGAAGTTTGCATTTTAAAAGGAACGGTTTTGGGATAGGACAGGAGAAAATACACATTTCGAAGGCACAGAGGGAAAAGTGTAGATATTTACTAAGGAGTTTGGGGGTGCATATTTCCTTATTTTAGAGATCTAGGGTAATTATTATTTAAATATTTTCTTGTTTGTCTTAATGCAAGACAGTTCCATTTCAGGAACTTTTATTATTATCATTTTTTTTTTTTTGAGATGTTGCCTAAGCTGGACTCCCACTCCTGGGTTCAAGCTATCCTCCCACTTCAGCTTCCTAACTAGCTGGAACTATAGATATGTGTTGCTGCACCATAATATCCTGATTTTTCAAAGTATCCCCAGGCCATCTTGAGATAAATAGGTGAGGTATAGGGATTTATGAAAAGTATAGGGAGGCTTTGAATTGATTTTTAGAGGTACATTTATGTTTTTGTAAGAACTCAATTTGTAAGACAAGGATCATTGTTTTTAATTCCCCAAAGAATTGGGAATGATATTGATATTCCCCTCCTCAGGACTGGAACAAAACCTCCACTTTTTAGGCCTCTGTGAGCTCAGAAATCAGTCTCATTAAGAGAGACCACCTGGAAAAAGTGAGGTCTAAGAGATTTAAGATGTCTTCTTAAGGAGACCCCAAGGATACAACCTGCAAGGTCCTCCGTGTGGTCTCTCAGCTCTTAGGAATTTGTAGAAACTTAACTTCCTGGGTCCTGAAAACTAATGCTTCCTTCCACTTCTGTAAAAGCCTGAGCCTGCTTCTCCAACTTGATTCAAATTGACCAAGGAGAAAGGCACCCATGGGCTGGACTTTTTGACTAGAGATAAAAAGGAGAAGACTGAGTCAGTGGGGTACCGCAGCCATTTTGGCCTCTTGCCTGCTGTCCCCTTGCTGGCTGGAATAAAGCCCTTCCTCTTTTAAACACGGTATTTGGGTGTTCTTTCTTTCCACTGGGTCTCATCTTCCTGCAGCATCATCATAAGATCCCCATCTCTAGGCACAGACAGGCCACCTTTTCCAGGCTGCATTCAAGCAAGGTCAAGGAAAGAGCAGCTTGAATAGTTCTGGGTGTTTCCTCCCAGAAAGCACACACTCTAATTCCTTACATGAGGCAAAACCCACAAGGACAGCATTCCTGTGCTAATTTTAGGATAATTTTCTGCCTGTAGACCTCTGGCCAATTGTGCCATACTTCCCAAATCGCCTTGCCGACAAGGTGAGATTTACACCCCTAGACTAAAGACTGAGGAGTCGGGCGTGGGGAGGGGTCTTCCCATTTGGGTTTCCTCTCTTTTGCTTATCAATCTTTCTATCAGTAAATTCTGTCCTGCCACAGATCTGCGTGGTCCGTGCTTTTATTCTTTGAACCCCAAGACCAAAAAGGACTTGGCTTAGAGAGAAATTCCAGCAACAATATCAACAGGCTGACTATCTTCAATTTGCTCCTTAATATCTGGCAGCAGATTTCCAACTAAGATGGAAATCAAAAGATTTCTTATTTTAGAATTGGAGCTCTTCATCTTTGAAATATTTAATAAATCAATTTATTCCTTTCTGAATAGTATATAACTCCATTTTAGCTTAGGAAAGAAGGCCCTAAAAGAAAGTTTCTATCATGCTCTGAATATAACCAGAGTTATAAACCAAAGGTATACTTAAAAGTGGCTCAAGAGAAAAACTAATAAGGCTTTAGTGGCCGAACCATGAATGCATGAGGTGTCTCCAAAGAAGCAGCAAAAAGATACAGCCCTTCCCTGTGGCTTTTTCAGAGCCACTATGAAAGAAAGCCAAAAGAAAGACATAGACATTTCCGAGAGATGGCAACAGTTGGTATGCCAGCTGCAAACCAGGTACAACTTACATTTCTGTCTGGCCATCTTCTTGGGGGGCCCTCAACCTTTTGGTTGGCCACCTGCACATGCAGGCTACATAACCTATGTGCCCCCAACAGACAGAAATTCAAGCCAAGTTTTCAAGACCAAAAAAAAAAAAAAAAAAGAGAGAGAGAGAAAGGGCTGTTGGATCCTGGTTCCTTAAATCCAGTTTACCTGGTTAGATTACTTGGCTCATCTAGAAAGCTCAAATGAGGCACAGTGAGAATTAAAAGCAAAAGTAGGTAGAAACTGAGAATACAACTGGAGCAGCACAGGCAGTGTGAATAAGAAGCAAAAGTAACCAGCACAAGCATAACAAAGAAAAATTTTACTTACAAACAAAAAAGAAAGTTTAGAGCACTTTGAAAGAGTTGAAGTGAGTCCCTCTCATGAAGAACAAGAGGGGAGAAAGAGGAGATGCCAAGGCAGTGCCGATGTATAAATACCCTCTTTCTCTCCATTTGGTTGCAACTCTTTCATTGGCCTCTCTGTGCCTCCAGACATTATTGCCCTTTTCCATTGGTCATTGGTTATTGTGTTTTTCTATTGGTCATTGACTATTGTCTTTTTCTTTTGGTCATTGACTATTGTCTTTTTCTATTGGGCTATTGGTTACCCACATTCTTGTCCCTTTTTTTTTGATGAGAGTTGCTGAGTGGTAAATGTTCCTATGGGTTCTCCAAACTTCCTTGTTCAGCTGGCCAGGGCTTCCTCTCACCACCTTTGAAACCCCTTTCTTTCTTTCTTTTTTCTTTCCTTTTTTTTTTTTTTTTAGAGACAGAGTCTTACTTTGTCACCTTTGGTAGAGTGCAGTGGCATCACAGCTCACAACAACCTCCAGCTTTTGGGCTTAGGCAATTCTCTTGCCTTGGCCTCCTGAGTAGCTGGGATTACAGGTGCCCACTACAAAGCCCAGCTATTTTTTTGTTGCAGTTTGGCAAGGCCAGGTTCGAACCCTCCACCCTCAGTATATGGGACCAGCACCCTACTCACTGAGCCATAGGTGCCACCCTCTCAAGCCTCTTTCTTTGTGTCCTTTGTCAGAGAAAGACAAACAGAAAAACAATAGCAGTTCATGGGAAGGAAAGGATCAGTATTAAATAAGTCTCCCCAAACCAAGAGTTATAATTCTTTTTTTTATGTTAAATTTGTTATTTATTTTTTTTATTGAATCATAGCTGTGTACATTAGTTCAATCATGGGGTACAGTGTGCGAGCTTCATATACAACCTGAGATATTTTCATCCACCTGTTTGACATAACATTCATGAGATTTTCTCATTTACTGTGTGAAAACATTTTTGTTCTGCATTTAGTAGTTTTCTCCTGACCCTTCAAAGATGTACCTCAAGTGTGTTCTCACCCTTTATCCTCTCTCCCCCTCCCCTCTCCCTCTCTTTCCCTCCCTCTCCCCTTTCCCCATCTTCTTGTGCAATAATTGGGTTGTAGTCTTCACACGAAAGATATAAATTTTCTTCACAGGGCTGTATACATTGGATACTTTTTCTTCCATTCTTGAAATACTTTGCTAAGGAGGATGTGTTCCAGCTCCATCCATGTAAGTATGACAGAGGAAAAGTCACCATCTTTCTTTAAGGATGCATAATATTCCATGGTATACATGTACCACAATTTATTAATCCATTCGTGCATTGATGGGCACTTGGGCTTCTTCCATGACTTAGCAATTATGAATTGGGCTGCAATAAATAATCTGGTACAGATATCTTTGTTGTTCTGTGATTTTTGGTCATCTGGGTATATACCCAGTAAAGGAATTATAGGGTCAAATGGCAAGTCTATTTTTA
>CAUYON010022323.1:0-13852 GCA_963573935.1 Arctocebus calabarensis | reverse complement strand
CAAGTAGCTGGGACTACAGGCGCCCGCCACAACGCCCGGCCATTTTTTGGTTGCAGCCGTCATTGTTGTTTGGCGGGCCGGGCTGGATTCGAACCCGCCAGCTCAGGTGTACGTGGCTGGCGCCTTAGCCCGCTGAGCCACGGGCGCCGAGCCAAAATAGGGAACTTCTTAAAGTTAAGTTTTACTGAAAAAAAATTTTTTTTCTTTTTGGGACAGTCTTACTCTGTTGCCCAAGCTAGAGTGCCGTGGCATCATCTTAGCTCACAGTAACCTCAAACTCTAGGGCTTAAGTGATGCTCTTGCCTCAGCCTCCTGAGCAGCTGGGACTGTGGGCCCTAGCCACAACACCCAGCTAGTTTTTCTATTTGTAGTAGAGATGGGGTCTCATTCTTGCTCAGCTTGGTCTCAAACTCCTGAACTTGAGCCATCCACCCACCCCTTGGCCTCCCAGAGTGCTAGGATTACAGGTGTGAGTCTCCTCACCAGCCTGAAATTTTTTAAAAAACCACTCGGACACCATTGAAAAATTTATATACTAAAATAACATAGAATGTGCTATACAGCATAACGATATAACTTATAAATGAAATAATGAAATATGACGAGAAATTACAGGCTTAGTACAGCATCTTGATTTAGAGCATGGACTTTTATAACTGGCAGTTCTAGAACCAAAGTGTTGTTCTTACACATAATGGCCAGATGTCCTTAGACAAGTTTTATAACCTATCTGAGCTCCAGTGTTCTCAATCAATCATTAAAGGTGTGTGGTTGCTATTAGTTATTATGAAGTATTTTTCACATGAGTTGTTATTTAGCCTAACAATAATAATGATGATGATGGTTTAATACATACTTTGTTGCTTTTTTTTTTTTTTTTTTTAAGAGAGACTCACTTTATTGCCCTCGGTAGAGTGCCATGGCGTCACACAGCTCACAGCAACCTCCAACTCTTGGGCTTAGGTGATTGTCTTGCCTCAGCCTCCCAAGTAGCTGGGACTACAGGCGCCTGCCACAACACCCGGCTATTTTTCTGTTTTGCAGTTCGGCTGAGTCTGGGTTTGAACCTGCCACCTTCGGTATATGGGGCCGGCTCCCGACTTGATGAGCCACAGGCGCCGCTCCTTTGTGGCTTTTTTTTCCTTCATATATGAATTGAGTATTGCTAATCTTTCTGGTGATCATAACATTAAAAGCAAACTGATCTGGGTTTGGGGAGATAACAATCACATTTTGTGGCTGGGCGTGGTCACCCATGTCTGTAATCCTAACACTCTGGGAGGCCAAGGAGGAAGGATTGCTTGAGCTTAGGAGTTTGAGCAAGACTCTGTCTCTACTAAAAAACGAAAAAGAATGGCTCTGTGCCTGTGGCTCAGTGGGCTAAGGCGCCAGCTACGTACACCTGAGCTGGCGGGTTTGAACCCAGCCCGGACCCGCCAAAACAACAATGATGGCTGCAACCAAAAATGGCCAGGCGTTGTGGTGGGCGCCTGTAGTCCCAGCTACTTGGGAGGCAAGAGACTCACTTGAGCCCAGGAATTGGAGGTTGTTGTGAGCTGTGATGCCACAGCACTCTATCCAGGGTGACCGCTTGAGGGTCTGTCTCAAAAAAAAAAAAAAAAATCCTGCTGCTGCCACTAACCAGCTAGGAGACCTTGTCAAAGTCATTTAGCCTTTCTGAGTCCCAGTCTTCTTATCTCTAAAATCATGTCATTTGTAAGACTTGGCTGGTATGTCTAGCACAGGACCTAGCACATAGCAGGCTCCCCAGGCATGATTAGGGTGAAATTATGCCCCATTTTTTCTGCGTTTACCTAGGTGGGGTGTTAAGAATAAAAGTTTTTCTTCCTACACTTCAGATGGGGAATGCAGTGGACTGTAAAAGTAGAATCCATGCAACTATCCTAAAAAAAAGAAATGTTCTTTCTTATCCTTTGGCAGTAAGAAGCTCATCCAGGAATATGGAATTGGTCAGTGTTGAATCATGTCTTACTCGCTGTGCTCTACAAAATACAGACACTGGAAATTACTGCACGATGTCACCTGACAGCATGGATGTTACCTCCACTCAAGGCAGTTTAGCTCAAATTACGAAAGGAAACAGATGTTGCCAGTCTCCATCTCTCAGGATTCCTACATCTGTCAAGATTCTCCATGCAGTAGAATGGAAACACCCTTGGGGGAGAATTAGCTGTTGGGTTTCTCAATCACCTTTTGGAATTAGGATCAGTGGTAGAAATTGAGAAGTATTGTATGAAGGTCAATTTCTAGCTATGTCACGCACCAGCCTTTAACTGGCAGCAGGGAGCTACACTACTGATTTGTACCAAGGCCCCTGGAATTACTCAGCTGTATTAAACTATTAGGAGCAAGAATGAAAATCGAAATAGATCGCATCCGTTTGAGGTGTGCTGCTGAAAATGCATTCACTGGGAGTGTTAAATTCAATATAGATGACAAGGTTGGTTGAGATCCAATGCCTTACTCCAAGCAGATTAACATTCAGGTACTCACCACAGGATATTACTGCACACTTCATTAGATTATACTTCTAACCTAAAACAATAATCACTAAATTCCAAACTACACCTCAGTCTTGGAGATTGTTCCTCAGAGATACCTTAACCTTGGGACAGGTAGCTGAATGGGAATTGATTTGTCATCGTCTAAGAATTTCTAGAACTAAGATTTCACAAATTGACACTGAGACAACATATTCTGAATTCTATAATGGTTTAAACTTAGCCAGAGACTTGTATAGTTCTGTGTCTGGCCAAAATTGCTGCAGCCCTTTAAAATTGGCATCACACTCACAAATAAGCAATGCCCTCACTGTGAAGGTTGTTTACGTTAAAATTATGTCTGCCTTGTGACCCTGTGGCCAAATTTGTCATCATCTACCATTGGCCAAAATTCATTTTTAGCTGTACCATTTTGAGGTTGTAGAGTTTAAACTGACCAGTGAGAAAATGACCACAGATTTCCAACTCTTTCAGTTCTGTGTTTCAGCTTCATCTTTTTGCTGCCTTGTTCATATGGGCTGGAGGGTTTAGTTCTTTGATCAATCTTGTGCTTTCATAAAATGACAACATTTTACCCAGGCATTATTTTTCACCTCCATACCCTTTAAGTGATCATCTCTCTTACAGACAAAAGAAACGTTTCCATATTGACAAGCAGCACTTTAGTGTTTGCATCAAAGGATGAATTTGTACATTCACTTAATAAATATTAGTTGAGTACCTACTATACGTCAGGTATTGTTTTAGAAATTAGGGCTACTCTTATCATCTTGGGGAAATCTTTAGGTGAGAGACAAATATATAAAAAACAAAACATGTGATTTCAGAGAGAGGACGAAGCAAGAAAGAAGGGAAATAGCCCTGCAATTAGGCAATGTAATCATAGAGTATCTTTGTACAGAGCTCTAAAAAGATTTGAGGGGAGAACATTCAAGACAGAAAGAAAGGCAAATGCAAACCTCTCAAACCTAGGAACAAACGTGATTGGTTAGAAAAAAATCGAGAGCCCATACTGAAGGATGAGGAATCATGGTGGCCATGGCAAGATCTTAGGGAGCATTCTCAGCCCCAGCTAGGAGTTTGGATTTTATTCTCTGAGTGATGGGAAATTATCCGACAGCTTTAGTAGGAGAAAGATGTGCCCTGGTTTAACTTCTTAAAGTATACATTTTGGCTCATCTGTAGTGAATAGATCTCTAACCTTTTATTAGGTTATCTCTAAAAGATCAATAACTTGAGAGAATTGAGCTTTGGTGATTAAATAGTTCTGAGTTCAAATGCCACCTCTACCACAAAGTAGTTCACTTTGGGCAAATTATTTAAGTTCTAATTTCAAAACTTAGAATGGCAAAATGGACATGCTAATACCTGCCTCCTTAAATGAGATCATATAGATGTGTGACACATAGTAAGGTTATTTATTCATTGATTCATTCATTCATTTGTTTGTTTGTCTGTTCAATGCATAGGTATTCAGCCACTGGTATTATGTCCCTTCAAAGTTCAGCATGAAGCCATTTTTTGTTAGCTGTGTATTATTCTTCATTATATTTACAGCAATCAATCTCCTATCATCATTCTCCTCCCCCAACATTTTAATATGAGGAGAATCCCAATTTTCCATCTTGGAAAGGAAATTTTGTTCTTTCTCAAATCTCAAAGCCCTCCTGAGAACTTGGGGTAAGCACATAGACCCTAAATTCCCATTCACTTGGAAAATACTGATGAATACTGGTCTTCCCTCCCAACAGCATGTGAAGAATAGGGTTTTGACATCTAAGTTAGTATTTCAATCTTAAAGGTACTAGAAATTTTGACAGTTCATTAAACCAATTATGAGATTGAAATCAACAATAAGTGAGACAGGATAATTACATAGTGTGATTCTATTACAATAGAATAATGCTTCACAGTCTACCAAAATAATCATAGATTTAGACTCTTTGTTGATCATCCTTCAACCCAATACAGACTGTTTTAAAAGAATAGTTTACGTCCCTGACTAAGCTCTCTAATATACCTATAAGGCAAAGTTCTTGAATATTCCAAGAAACCCAAGTTGTTTCCTTAAAGCTGACTTGATATCATGATTAGCCTCTTCTTGCTGTCAGCAGGTTTTTTCAACTCTACAGGGTTTTGTAAGCTCATTCAGCATAGCCTCATATCTGACAGGAATCATTATAATAATATGTACTCACAGTTGTAACAAAAAGTAATTGTACACATTGATCAAAACTTAGAGGCAAACATGTGAAGGATTCACTGCATGCAAGTAATATTGTGACATCCCTATTTTAGTGGTTTTGAGAACCATTAAAATAAGGAGTGTCACTAGACTCCTGATTTTTATTTCAAGCAGGAATAATTGCTCCTGGTACTACATAGACTGTGATATTATCACTGCCACTGCATAAAACTTCCAGGCTAGCATTTGATCAAAATTTTGCAAAGTCAAAAATGCACTCTGATATTTTCTGAGAGCTGTCTACGTCCTAAGTCATTGTGTCCAGACAGGTTTGTGACTTACAAAAAGATTTCCCAGAATGATACTTCTTACAAACTTAAACTAATGAACACATTCTTAAGGTCCAAAAGCTGTTTGGAGCATGGAAAAATCAAGTAGGACGTTGAGAGGTCCTGTGAACAGACCTTCCAGATGCCACTCTGTTCTTCCAGTGAAATCCCTGACAGTGTGTTCAGCAAATGTTCCCTAAAGTGCCCATTAGACCAAAGTGTAAAATGACAAAGTGGTGCAGAAATGGGGATCTTCTGCTATTCAGCAGCTACACTGAACAGGGACCCTGTATTCTCACATTTTTTGCTTTATTCTTAAACCATATCACTTAAAAGTATGATTTAAACATCCTTCATTCTTCAATAATCTGATGAGACTCTGATACATCACTTCAAGGGCATCTTTCTTTGACCTGTTGGTTATACCTTCCAAGAGTTGTTCTAATATTACTAACAAGAAAAGAATTTATGGAGAAATTATTGTAGCCAGTGCTTGGCTTGCATTATCTTCTTATTTCTTCTCCACAATTCTAGGAAGTAAGACCATTAATAGAACCATATTATAAAAACAGAAACTAAGGGATAGAGTGGTTAAATAACTTGCTTCAAGTTATCAATGCTCTGTTTTGGGTCTAAGAATTAGAATGCAAAACTTAAAGAGGATTAGATTCTCTACCGTTTTCTTTCTTTCTTTCTTTTCACCCAGGCTAGAGTGCTATGATAGCAGCTTAACTCACAGCAACCTCATACTCTTGGAGCAATCACCTGGCTCAGCCTTCCAAGTAGCTAGAACTACAAGTTCCTACCACAACACCTGGCTAATTTTTCTATTTTTAGTAGAAATAGGGTCTTGTTCTTGGTCAGGCTGAGTTCAAACTCCTGAGCTCAAGGGATCCTCCCAACTCTGCCTCCCAGAGTGTTAGGATTACAGGAGTGGGCCACTGTGCCTGGCCATAGTTTTCCACATTTTCAATTGTAGCCACACCATCATTTACCTAGGGGCAATGTGTTGGCTTTAGAAAAATCAATATGGCCACCAGAGCCAAGTACTGACAACAAAAGTAAAACTTAGAAAAAAATCAAGTCATGCCTTGAGAAAGAGTGTTTATTTAGCAACCTGAAAGAAAATTTACTCTTCAAATGTCTTTACTATCCTTTTATCTTCTAAAACTCTCTGATGCTGTATCTGGACTTTATTCCTAAAGTAGCATAAATTTTGATACCAATTTCTTTAGCCCTCTTTAGTAGAATGTGCACACCTCCGCAATGGCCTTGTGCTAGTTGGAATGCATTTTCCAGCCCTTCATTTTGTGTTTGGACATACAATCTCTTTCTTACAGAACAAAGGGGGTCCAGCCACCTGGCACTGTCCAGGCAATATGCAAAGATGGAGATTAGCTCTAACTGGCTTTATTTTCATAAGATGAGCAATTCTGGAGAACAGCAAGTGTCATCTCTAAGTTCTGTTTGCCCCAGTTACACTTCTAATAATTTTTATAGTGAATTACAAGGAAACTAACCTAGAAAATTTTAACTTTATCTGATAGGAAGTAACACCAAAGTAGTCTTCATTCTAACAGTGCAAAATGTTTAAACAACAAAAAGGTAACTTCACTTTGAAAAAAAACCTCTAAGAGAATCATCAGAGAAAACATCGTATCATCAAACTAACTTTTACTCTAGCTATATCACAAGACCTATTGCCCATATGTGACTACTTCCTCAAGTCTATTGACCCTCACAGTCATGGAGAAACCCTAACCAGATAATCACGGAGGATGTGTGGGAAAGGCTGAGCAGACTAGGTTAGCTGTACTGCTTTAGCTTAGCTTCTCAGTTTCCATCTTGCGGCTTCATTTTGACCACAAGAGGTTAGTGAACATGATATAAGCATAAACTTGAATTGTGCTTTCATAGTTGGGCTTCCCCTCCTGCATGAAAATAGTATGCTCCAGGTAGCTCTTACCCTTTCAATGTGGGCCACAGAATAATCTGATTCCAGCTCAAAGCTTACAGCAGACCTAGCTGGCCCACAGGTGGAAGCAGACCTACCCAACAGACCTTGGCCTACGTCAGCTGAGGCACTGACTCAAGTGTGTGAGAAAAAAATGGTTGCTGTGTTAAGTCACTTAGCTTGGGCTGTAATTTATTACATAGCATTATTGTAGCCATAACTGCCTATTACACTACCATAAACACAAACTAGAGGTTATATGAGCTTCTATGCAAATTCTCAGGCTGTGTGTCATTACTCTCTTCCCAAACTCACTGAGTCACCTAAGCAGTGTCAGCCCTTTCTCTACCAATGAAGTTCCAATCTGATGCCACTTAGCACAATGATTCTTAGTGAAGATCCATCATTTGGTTGGGAGGAAAAGACAGGTATTAAAGTCAGCGTGTAAAGTAGAAATTATTAATTAAAGAGACCCTTAAAAAATGTGTAAGTTTCCCCAAAGTTCAGGTTCATGATTTCATGTGCACAGCTCTGTAATTAATTATATGCCATCAAAGTTCAAAAAACTCTAAAGGAAGAAACAAAAGAAGTCTATATGCAGATACCTGGGCATTCAAATTCTTTTCCATTTGACATAATTGTAAAATCCCTAGAAGTGAGTGAGAAATATGTAAAAAAAGAATACTCTAAAATGCCCTTACTTGCTCATAGTTTGTGCCATTTTGTCATTAAGACTTTCTAACCTTAACCTGAGGAGATCAGTGGTTGGGGCTAGTCTTAGTTAAGATTGTAGATTAAATGAATACATGCCCCATCTCCACCATAATTTCTATTTTATTTGATAAACCCAGAAAACTTTGAACAATAAATAAAATAATTCTTTCTGTTCCCTATACCCCCACATTGTCTTCAGTGCTCTATCTCAGATACTCTGCTAAGAGCTAGAGATATAGACATGTTAGCAAGATACTTTGAAAGTCTGAAACTTTTCTTCAACCTACAGAATCACAATACCTAGAAATTATACCCTCAAGTCTATAGAAGGACAACTAAAATAACTTAATTAGTAAGCAAAATTACTTGTGCCTGGTAAGCATCTGTGCAAAGTTTGAAATCAATCCTCATTTTAGGTGATTTTAGGCCATCACCTTCTGCCATGGACGTATCATAAAGCAACACTTATTGCACTCAAAGGACTAACCTTTTACTGAGGTCATATCTTTACCACTTTTTTGGTGTCCAAACCTTTTTCCTTTAATGAAAGATGGGGGAAGCAGATGGTAATGTGTGTGTTTGTGCACACAGGTGTGTTCATATGTATGTGTCTTGTATAATATGATGTATTTTTTTGTCCTACTTTGACACATAGAAAGTTGAATGTGTAAAATTTATCTTGATCGTTTACTGGTTTGACAAGCTCAGAGACCTTGAAAGATTTGATTTAAGTTAAATGACCTATGGAAGGCATGTAGCCAACGGAACTTATAGGAACTTTTCAGAGGAAACCCCTATCTCCAGAAATGCCCAGAATGGACTAGGGAAACAAAACTTCCACAGCAAATGATAAATCCTTACACTGATAACCCTGTCATCTACTTTATCTCATTTGAACCTTTTCCATACTGGAAGGAAGGTAGAGTAGAGTTTATTACAGGTTTACAGTGGAAGGAATTAAGTCACAGTGTGGTTAAGTCGCATCTCAGTGCCAAAATTAGAACTGGAAACCAGGCCTTCTACTCTAAGGCTTTTTCTACTTGAGTGTCATGATATCCAATCTAACAAACTGCTAGGGCCAAACTTTTGTGTTAGGTAAAAAGATGCTTGCTTTATTGATGCAAGTTTCTCTTGCCCTAAAATCTCTAGGATGCAACTAATTAGAATTCCACTATTAGACTTTTTAGAACATAGTCATCTATGCCTTCAAGGCACCAATCAAAAGCCACCTCCTCTGAGGTGGCTAGGTGAACCTATTCTGAGTCCATCTCTTCCACCCAGCCAACTGTAACTTATCAGTGCTCTGAATACCCCATTGGTTCTTGGTGTCTCTTTGGGCACCTGTGCACCTGCTGTCTATTCACCTGCTACTAGATTGTGTGGGGATGAGAGGAAACTTGCCCTCTCCCCTAAAAGTCTGCTGAAAGATCAATTTACAATTAAGGCAGATTAATAAGAGAAATGTTTATTACTGATTCCATGCACATAGAGAATTGCATAGCAATTACCCAATATCCCAATGAAGTCCAGATATTTTGATACATGCCTTTTTGAGAGGAGGGGAGGAAATGAGTAGTGTAGGTAATTCTATTTAGGGGCAATAAATGGTTGCTGGGAGGATAAATGGATGGGGGAAACAGATTGACTTGGGTAATACATTGCAAATGATGTGGGCCAGGCCTGGTTGCATTTTTTATCTTTCTTAGGGTATAGTGAGAGGAAGGGAAGTCCGTTGTCCCCTTTGAGCTCTTTTGATCAGGTCAGTCCAGTTTATGCAGATAGAGGGAAAGCCTCTTCTGAGGGCCTGTAAATCTCTAAGAGCCTTAAATTCAAAATAGTCTTTATACCAAGGAGTCATATTGGGGGTGAAATTTCCTAAGCTTCTTCAGCAGCAAACATCACCAGGATGCTTTCTGCCTTTAGTACCACTCCCTTTCCCTTTTGCCAACACATTATGATTCAGATTAATTTTAGCTTTAAATATGAAAAATTTCAAGCTCTCTCACTCTCTCAGAAAAAAGGTTAACCCAGAGCCAGCTCCATCTTCCCTCATGTAAGTCCTGGAAATCAGGGGAGACAGAAAAATAAGACTACCATGAAAATATCTTTCAGAGCTTTCTGGATACTCCATAGTGTGATGAAATGGAAGGGCTGTCAAGTGAGACAGAGCTGGGTTTGAATCCCAATTCTGCATCATTCTAGTTAAGTAACTCTGGGAAAATTGCTAACCTCTGTTTAACCTCTATTTCCTCACCTGTGAAAATGTGGCCATGTCTATAATGGACCTTATATACCTGAAGCATAGCAGGAACCCAATTAAAGAGCAGTTATTTTTTTTCTTACTGATGTTACCACTGTTTTTGCTGCCATTCCACTAATAAAATATTTGGCCCATACTAGCCCTAGGGAAATATTAGTTCTTGTCTACCATGCCCTTTGTTCTCACAGTCATCTTTATCTCCTCTCCTTTCCACCCCACTCCATGGGGCCACCAGTGGCTTTCCTGGTGCACTATATAAATAGCCAACATTGGAAGCAGTGGTAATTTAGCCTCGCCTTTGTTCCAGCCTTCTCACTGGCCTGCCTTCTAGATGGATGAACTGGAGCAGAAAGCAGGAGGCAATGTTCTTTCTTCATATCACACACCTAAGGGAATTGTTTCTTTTAGTCTTCTGAGAATATTAAACTCTACCTCAAACTCAAAGCAACTCTCAATGAGAGAAATCATTCCTGGGGAACGTGGGAACTCTACTGAACTTCAAAGCTAGACAACCACAGCTTGTTCCCCCTGCAACTCTCTCAAGAATGGGAAAGCAGCAGTTGAAAAACTAGGATGGAAGGACAGAGGGTAGAGGTGAGGGTAAGCAACCACTCTGGCATTTCCTTGATGTTGACAGGTTGAAATTAAACTATCATTTCAAGAAAATTCCAACCTAAGGAATTTTCCTGGGGTAGAGGCAACTTTTCATACACTAAACTACTTGTCATTCTCATATGAGATCTGCAAGTCCCTATTAAGAGACTGTTGCCTGGAAATTGGAAGTATTAAAGATGATGAATAAAGTTACCTTGCAGGGGAGTCTGAGCCAATGCTGGCTCTTTTTTTTTTTTTTTCTTTTTCCTATTTAGTTTATCTTGTAGGCGTGTTAAAAATGGATTGCTGGCTCCTAAATGTAGCTGATTATTTGGCTGGTTATGCAGCAGTTGCTATTTTGGACTCCCTCTGAGTTTCTGGCTTTCTGATGGGAAGTTTAATATCTCATTAAATGACATACCCAATCATATTTTTCTTAGTCTCAACTTTTTTCTGTTTTAAAGTGTGCTGAAGAGTTTAGAGATGCACCTTCATTTGAACAGATAATGCTGGATAAAGAGCCATCTCAGTCCAGACCACAGAAAAATATTTTTTGAATAATGTAAATTAAGTCCATAATGAGTATATGAACTAATTATTGAAACAGAGCTATGTAGTTTCTGAACTTCTTTCACATTCCTGATCTCATTTAATCTTCATGAGGTAGAAAGTATTCATTCATTACAAAACAGCTTTTTACTTTCTACTAAGTCCCAGGCATTGTGTTTAGTGTCAGGTAGGCAATTTTAGATAGTTTGATTTTCAGATTAGGAACTTGGTTTCAGCAAAATCAAGTGACATGATCAAGGTCACAGGCATGAGCAGAAATACTAGTCTTGCCGATTCTAAATCCCATGTTCATTTCCACAAACTAAACTTATAGCTAAGTAGGTCTTTAAGGATTGCATGAAGAAAATAAGCATTCTGCCCAAGTTTAAATTTACACATAGTAAAATGGGATGGGAACTCAAGTCCTCCAACACTTTGTGCTCTTACCCAAAAAGATAATTTAAGATTAACAACTTATTATATGTTTTGGGGTCCTCTGTAAGTCTGCTTTCTTCTCTTAAGGACAAACTTTAAAATTCCTTCTCCCATTTCCTCCTCTCAGGGTACCTGATCTGAGAGATAAAAACAAGGCAATTGCTAATTATCAATAAGAATGATAAACATTTGTAGGAAACATAACCTCATGATATTCCAACATAGATGTTAATGACTAATAAATTGGATGCACTCAAGGTTGTATCTATTGAAATGACCTCTATGTAAAGAAACATTCATTATCTCCTAACAGAGTGCCTGGCACCTAGAGCCACTTACCATTGTAGGAAGGGAAGGAAAGAAGGAGAGACAGAGGAAAGAAGGGAAAGAATTTTTTTTGTTTTATTTGCTTCTGTATACTCAGTGCCCAATAACAGACATGTAGTAAAGAACTGTCTAATGAATGAAATACAAGTGCTAACTGGGAAATAATATGAAAGGTGATATTAACAATGGCTAGATACTTTCTGGACACTTTCTAGACAGCCTTTGTATTTTGACCAGATTTGTCTCCAGATTGACCACAGGCACTTTAGTCAGTGTTGAAACTTCCTAGTGCACATAATGAACATGACCCTACTGACTACTCTTACTGGTCTTTCAGCTAAGTCATCTGCCTCTCTCCTGTCTGCAGTCACAGTCAACTTCTCAAAAGAGAAGTAGGATTAGGGGTTTCCTACTGCATTTAGAAGAAAATTCAGAGTCTATAGAAGGCCCTCTGGGGTGCTGCAATGTGAGTGTCCTTGCCTGGTTGTCCAGCCTCCTCTATCTCTTCCCTCTCCCTCATGGCCATGAGTCCATGCTGGCCTACTTTTAGTCCTCACATGTACCAAGGACATGTACCAAGTTCTTTCCACCTCAGAGCCTTAGTACATTCTATTCTCTCTCCTGGACTGGTCTTTCCACTTCTTTAGCAAACTCCTCCTCTTTCTTCAGAGTCTCAGGAGAAATGTCCCCTCCTCAGAGAAGTGCTATCAGATCTCATTCTCAACCATGTCTCTCTCTTTGCTTAGTTATAGCCCATCTACCCTTCCTGACACTTATATAAATTTTTCCTGACATAACTATGTGTATAACTGTTTAATGTGCTCCATGGAAGGAGGAACTGTGCCTATTATTTTTACTGCTTTTCCTAGCATGCGGTAGTGGCTTAAAAACTATTTATTGGTTGCAAACTTTAATCAGCTCTAGTAAATCCTTTAAAACCTAGTTATTAATGTGTTAATTCTGGCCTACATTTAGACCTCTGAAAAACAGGCACTTATCTTATTTAGCTTTGTTATTCCCACACTACCTCATGTGGTCCCTAATACAAAGCAAATGTTTAGTAGTGTTTATAGAGGAACCATCCCATGAAGGAATGAAATTTAATATTATTACTGGTACCCAGGAAAAGATAATCGACAGAGGCTGCTGACATCCTCTATCCAACTACAATAATGCTCCACCTCCCTGCCTGCCTGCCTCATCAAACACGCTAATGTATCTCTGCAGGCTTGCCAAGTTTTTGTTGGTGTTTAAAGCTATATTGGTGAATGTTATCTTAATATAGGTGTCATGAGTTTGAGATAGTTCTTAATAGCCTCTGTTCAGGCAGCTCCAAAAATATTAGCAGCCTAACTGGTAATAACTTTCATGGAGACTGGAAGTCTTAAGACATTTAAATTAAACCTAAATCATGAAAAACAGAAAGAAAGAAAGTGACAGGAACAATCTCCTGGCCACACCAGCCATCATCTTCTGAAGGGTAAGTATTTCACTTATGTCACTAGTGCAGTTTTACATTTAGAAATTTAAATAGAATTGTTAGTAGCAATAGTGGTAATATCCTGAAGGAATCAGTATCATATTTGCACCAAGAAACTCTACCTACCTTCCTAATCACCCCTTCACAAAAAGAGCTTGAGGGAGTTGTTATATACAAGGTATAGAAGTTGAAGAAAGCAAAATACCAAGTGGGCTGTTCGGTGGACTTGTGCCTTCCACCCTACCAGAGGACTTCACTCACTAGCACGCTGAGCTTGAAGCTGTGTGATTAGGACTGTCCCAGGAGGCCTGCTGGCCAGCAATATCTGGACCACCAGAGAGCTTGTTAGAAATGTAGAATCTTGGGTCTGTAGCCAGCTTTCTGCAGACACTCCTGTCCAGAAGGAGAGTTAAAGGACAGAAATTTAGCAAGAAAGCCAACGGTTTGGAGCTGAGCCAAGAGACAAGGTCGAGGAACGCACATCAACCCTATTGGAGCGACCT
>CAUYON010022321.1:0-12676 GCA_963573935.1 Arctocebus calabarensis | reverse complement strand
GAGGCAGGCAACCTACACAAACACTTTCTTCCCTGATTCAGAGGGTTCAATTAAAAGCCTAGCATATCAACCATATAACCAAATCTCAAAACTGCAGATGCTGGTGTAGAAATGGAGAAAAGGGAACACTTTTACACTGCTGGTGGGACTGCAAACTGATGCAACCTTTTTGGAAGGAAGTGTGGAGAAACCTCAAAGAACTCAGGCTAGACCTTCCGTTTGATCCTGCAATCCCATTAGTAGGCCTCTACCCAGAAGGAAAAAAAGTCATTTTACCATAAGGACACTTGCACTAGATTGTTTATTGCAGTTCTATTTACAATCGCCAAAATGTGGAAATGGCCTAAATGCCCACCAACCCAGGAATGGATTAGTTGTGGTATATGGATACCATGGAATACTATTCAGCTGTTAAACAAGATGGAAACTGTACAGCCTTTGTATTAACCTGGATGGAAGTGGAACACATTATTCTTAGTAAAGCATCATAAAAATGGAGAAGCAAGAATCCTATGTATTCAATTCTCATATGAGGACAATTGATGACCTAGTACACAGTGGGGGAGGGGTGGAAGAAGGAAAGAGCAAAGAGAGGGAAGGGGGTGTGGAGGGTGAGTGACGTTGTGTGACACACCTTTTGGGAACAGGACAAAATTATAAGAGGGACTCTACCTAACAAATGCAATGAGTGTAACCAGGTTCTTTGTTCCCTCAATGATTCCCCAACAACAATAATAAAAAAAGACTAGCATATCAAATATACTTGACTGAGAAGGACAAATTACAACAAAATCTAAGGGTTCATTCAATTTTTTAACACTCTAATTAACTGTATTTGATATTTCTTGAAATAAAATGACTTTCACTTGTAAATATTTTGGTTCTAATGAATTTTTATATGGTTGTGTTTTACAGTGGATTTTGCCTTTGTATGTGTAGTCAGTCAAAACCTAATTCAAATAATTTAGCCAAAATTATTTGGTATCAGTGTTTCTCAGCCTGGGACAATTTATCCCCCAAGGGTATACTTGGCAATGCCTGAAGACATTTTTGGTTGTCATGACCCTTTAAAACAAAGAATTATCCAGCCCAAAATGTTGAGACCCCTCAGGTATGTCAGGTATGTGCTATCTATCTATGTATCTATCTATCTATCTATCTGCAATAGTATAGCTATCAAAGAATCAGTGAAAATGAGCTTCACAGTAAAGAACAAAGGAGTTTTCTAAGAAAAGCTCTGAGAAGGAGGGGAGGTGGCAGGTGAACTGTGCATCAGAAGAGTCTGTCTGGGGAGGCTGGGAGATGATCAGGATGTCAGGTTTCTAAGTAAGTCAGCCAACTTTCCAATCCATCTGCCAAGAGCATAGTCCAACTGTGCCTCAGCCGAGTGACCCATCTGTGAGCCTTGGCTCCTGGAGACAAAAGTGCTGCTATCTCCTCGTAGAACTGGCCACAACTGCAGAGTAATCCACACTAGCATTCTTGTTACGAGTTGGCAAGTTCACAATTAGTGCGATTGTTTCAGAAAGTGTGCGAGTGCACTATTGCTTCATGTTATTAATGTCTGCAGTGTGTTAGGAATAAAAGGATGGCTGGGGGAGGGGGTATATAACATTTAATTATTCAAATACATGCAGATTTTACAGCCTTAAAGACTCTATTTCTGTGGCTCCTTCCTGCATCTACACAATGTGTCAGAGTCTCCCGGAGTGCTCCAAATATCTCCCCTGCTTGGAGTTAGGAATTTAAAAGAGGCCCATTAATTCCCTGAGGCTCCTAGGTGATCATTTGGTCATTCCTGTGGTGGTGGGGAAAAAAAAGAAAGAAAAAAATCAGAACTGCCACAGCCTGGACTGGTAAACGTCCCATCTCTCTTTTTTTTTCTGAGACAGAGTCTTACTATGTCACCCTCGGTAGAGTGCGGTGACGTCATAGCTCACAGCAACCTCAAACTCTTGGGCTTAAGCGAGTCTCTTGCCTCGGCCTCCCAAGTAGCTGGGACTACAGGCACCTGCTATAATGCCTGGCTATTTTTTTGTTGCAATTGTCATTGTTGTTTAGCTGGCCCGGGCTGGGTTCAAACCCGCCACCCTTGCTGTATGTGGCTGGCGCCGTAACAACTGTGCTACGGGCAGAGAGCCTGCACTGCTCTTTTCTGTTTGTTTGTTTGGTGTTGCAGCAGTTCAGAGGCAGTCTTACATCATAGCTCCCAATTTTTTTTTTTTTTTGAGACAGAGTCTTAAGCTGTCACCCTGAATAGAGTGCTGTGGCCTCACAGCTCACAGCAACCTCCAATTCCTGGGCTTAAGCGAGTCTCTTGCCTCCTCCTCCCAAGTAGCTGGGACTACAGGCGCCTGCCACAATGCCTGGCCATTTTTGGGTTGCAGCCAGGCTGGATCCGAACCGCCAGCTCAGGTGTACGTGGCTGGCGCCTTAGCCCGTTGAGCCACAGGCGCTGAGCCCATAGCTCCCAAATTTAATTCAGTCCTGTTTATCAACTGCTGTTATTGTTGCTTTCTCTTCTCATTTTGTTTTTAGCTAAAAATAAATATTTGGGGTTGTATTATGCCAGTATCAAAAGATATTCACTCTGCGACAAGTTGTTTCATCTCCAAAGAGAGATATTCACCTTGTCAAGCTATGCAGATGCTATTTTGTGTTGGATTTAGCAGTTGAAGAGTGATTCAAAGTACAATGTTGTTCAGTCTTAGGTGTATTAACAAACAGTTCATGAATGACCACCAGTGTCAGGTGCGATGAGACTTATAGATATATGCTGTGGATCTACAAATATAAAAATACCTATAATCCCAGCTACTCAGGAGGCTGAGGCAAGAGAATCGCCTAAGCCCAAGAGCTGGAGGTTGCTGTGAGCTGTGATGCCATAGTACTCTACTGAGGGCAACAAAGTGAGATTGTCTCTGGGAAAAAAAAAAAAAATATATATATATATATATATATGAATACAGAAAAGAAACATCAGAGTTTTACCTGAGTGGGTCAGAAGGAGTATTTATGGTGAAGAGGTATCTTGGGAGGGAGTATATCAAAAACGGTTCTACGGGAGCTGATTAATAGAGTTTTAGGTTTCAAGGATATCATAACCTAGTTTGAGAGACAAATTATGTTGATTGTAGGGAATAAATGAGTGTTAAATAGTTTGGCCTTAATTATCAGGGTTATGTCAGTTCATAAAAGGAAAAACCAGAGTGGCTTGCATAAATGGTTTATTCTGTGAAGTAGAGGTGTATGGAATGAATAATTCATATTGTGGAGCTGGTCAAGCTAGAAAGTCTGAAATTGATCACACACACACACACACACACACACACAGGCGCAGAAGCAACTCCCTTCAAAGGGGAATAACAGTCAAGGGTCCTACTATGTGCTGGGCCCTGCTCCAGGTGCAAAGGGCACCAAGATGACCAGTGCATGGTTTTTGCTCTTATGGAACTCACAAAGAGGCATTTTAGGAAATCAGTTCTGGCTGCAGTCCACAGGATAGACAGGGATGGAGAGTCTAGATCTAAAGAGATCAGCTATGAGAAGAGGGTCTGGGCTACCGTGGACGTCTTGGGAAAGCAGCAGAAGAGCCTAAAAGGCACCACAGTGCTTGGAGCCTGAAAAGGGGGTGGAAAGAGAGGGACGCAATAAAAAAAACAGGAACATGGGAACAATAATAGTCTTGCCACCAATGCAGTAGGGCACTTGCAAAGACAGCCAGTTACGAGAGTGGAGATTATGAGTTTTCTGAAGATACTGAAAGTGAGATAGTGGCAGTACATACATGTTGAAATAACTGCTAGGAAGATGGCAGTGTGGACTGATGTTAGACAAGAATGGATGAATTCTTCAGGAAGTGAGGAGAGAGAAATCAGAGTGGGGGGAGCCCATCCCAGAGTTAGGAGCTGAGAGGGAAGCAGAGGGGAGTCAAAAGCAGTTGGAAATGTCAAGAAGAAATGGGAAAGTCAGAGTCACTGAATCTAAGGGAGGAAAGAATTTCAAGGAGTGGGTTGTCAGGGTGGTTAAATGCCACAGAGAGGCCGAAGAGAATGAAAACCAAGATAAAGCCATTCATTGTACAAAAGTGCACTCTATAAAGCAGCCTGTGGGTTTTTTGTTACAAAATTAAATGAAAAGTGTAAGATATTAATAAGCTCTGGAATAAAACATCTATGCAAATGAACAACATCAAGGACTCAGTGACCTGCAAGGCTGAGATAACAGTACTTAATAGTCACATGGCACTTTTGTTGTCAAAGTACCTTAGAATACATTATTTCAAGTGATCTTTACAACATTCCTGGATGATTATAGCCTAAAAGGAATCACATTTCCTGTTTTCATCATTTACTTTCTCAATGACAATTTACATTTGTACAACTACCAATACTAATCATAAATAACCACCCAGGAGCTTTGTGACAGCAAATGAGAGATGATGACAATTATGATGATTCTCATAGTATTAATACTATACATTTATATAACATAAAATAATTTCACATAAGTTATTTCATTTTACCTTCAATAGCTCTGTGAAATGTCTCATCATCTCCATTTTATATGTGTGGGTAGCTTTTAAAACTCATGCCAAAACCAAATGTGTTGTATAGGAATAAACCGTGCCAAATAAATGGGCTCTTCATGTTTAGCAAACTTAAGCTTCGCTAAGAATAATGAAGGAAATTTTGATTATGGAATAAGAAAAAAAAAATCTCTAAATAGGGGCAGCGCCTGTGGCTCAGTGAGTAGGGAGCCGGCCCCATATACCAAGGGTGGCAGGTTCAAACCTGGCCCCAGCCAAACTGCAACAAAAAAATAGCCAGGCATTGTGGCGGGAGCCTGTAGTCCCAGCTACTTGGGAGGCTGAGGCAGGAGACTCGCCTAAGCCCAGGAGTTGGAGG
Organism: Arctocebus calabarensis; assembly: GCA_963573935.1. Taxonomy (NCBI): domain Eukaryota; kingdom Metazoa; phylum Chordata; class Mammalia; order Primates; family Lorisidae; genus Arctocebus; species Arctocebus calabarensis. Next base: position 7,769 of record CAUYON010022321.1, on the reverse strand, counting down.
TTGCTGTGAGCTGTGATGCCATAGCACTCTACCATGGGCGACGAAGTGAGACTCTGTCTAAAAAAAAAAAAACAAAACTCAAAATATCAGGCAGGACACATCAATTACTCTATCCCAGGGGTGTCTAACCTTTTTTAGTCTCTACCTCACATTTTGGAAGAATAAGAATTGTCTTGGGCCACACATTAAATACACAAACACTAATGAAAGCTGATTAGCAAAAAAAAAAGGTCTTTGCATACTTTTCATGATATCCAACATCAAAGATGAGCAAAAAGAGCCCTCACAAAGTCAGCATGTGGCCCACAGCCCGCAGGTTGAACATCGGGCACCCTTTTCTGTAAGTAGGCAGAATATAAAGCTCCTCAATCCCATTTGAAAGTCTCATAAATTTCTGCTACTTAGAAATTTTTGGGTTGCACATGAAAAACACACCTCAAACTCATTTAGGAAAATGATTGGCATGAGGATTGATTGGTTCAATAACTGAACAGTCTAAAGGTAGAAGTTCAGTCTAAAGGTTTAGATGTAACTAAATCCAAGCCTAATTTTAGCTGGGAGAGAGAGAAATTTAGAGCTTGGACAGGGCGTGTGTGCCTGTGTGTTAGGGATGGGCCTGGGGGAAATGAGAATCAGCTTTACCTCAATTGCAAAGAGTTAGAGTAGGGATGGAGTGGTTTTCCAAGGGAAAATTAAGGTACCTGTAGCAGAAGAAAGAAGGGCAGGCAACCCAGCAGATCTCCAAAGTTATTCTTGTCATTGAATAGCGTTCCACCAACTTACCTGAATTTCTCACCATTAGAATTATAAGACTTTTGGTCTCAGATGTTTCCTACAAAGGTGCAGCTACTCTATAAATTAGAATCACATAAGTAACCAACAATGCTTTAAAAATATAGATGCCTGAGCCTAACCTCACAAGAGAGGCCCAGACATTGGTCTGCAACACACTAAGCTTTGTTCATGCAGTGTTTGAAAGGAACAATAAATCATGCAATGTTAGCAGCAGGAGTTATTCGTTTCTCATCCCATACCTTTTCTCTCCTCTCTTCCCTTCCTATATTATCAGTGAGGACTGTGACAGAGTAGGCCCCTCAGAAATATTGGAAAAATTGAATATAATGGAGGTGAATTGGAAGAACATAACTGTTCCATCCACATTGATGTTTTTCTCCTTTGAACATACCAGATTCCTACTTTGGGTTTGGAACTTACTGTCTCTAAGGCAAGAAAATGGTGGGCAAAATGAGGAGGAGTCAGGTGCTGAAGGACCCTCCAGTTCAGCAGGGCAGAGAGATGAGTTTTTTTTTTTTTTCTTTTTGAGACAGAGTCTTACTTTGTATTTATTTATTTATTTTGGACGCAGTCTCACTTGGTCACCCTCAGTAGAGTGCCATGGCATTGTAGCTCACAGCAACCTCAAACCCTTGGGCTTAAGCAATTGTCTTGCCTCAGCCTCCTGAGTAGCTGGGACTACAGGTGCCCAGTCCCACCACAACGCCCTGCTATTTTTGTTGTTGTAGTTGTCATTGTTGGTTGGCTGGCCTGGGCCGGGTTCAAACCCACTAGGCCTGGTGTATGTGGCTGACACCCTAGCCGCTGAGCTACAGGCGCTGAACCAAAAGCCTAAGTCTTAAGTGAGATTTAATACTCAGGCAAAGAGGTGGCTTGGGGGGTTTGCTTAGCACATGTAAAGCCCAGTAAGCAAGAAGCAGCAGCCCAGCCCTTGCTCCATTACAACAGTGCCCAACTAATGGCAGAGTGACAGGGCTGAAGATGGAGAAAAGAGCCAGAGGGACTTAAATGGTAAGATTATTTTTATTTAAATGCTCAGGGCTTGGTGGAGGGAGGGTAATTGGTGAGATCACACCTATGGTGCATCTTAGAATGGTACAAGTGAAACTTACTAAATGCAGAATATAAATGTCTTAACACAATAACTAAGAAAATGCTATGGAGGCTAGGTTAACCAGTTTGATGAAAATGAAACCAGCACATTGTACCCCATGATTGCATTAATGTACAGAGCTCTGATTTAATAATAAATAAATAAATAAATGCTCAGGGCTTTAAAGAAGTGTTTATTCAAAAACAAAATCCCAAACAATCTATAATTTTTGAGTTTGTACCTTTTCAATTTTTGAGTTGAAGAAAAATTTTAGATTAAAAAAAAATTCAAATGGCTTCCCTAAGGCCACTATGATTTGGTGCTCTTGTGCTGCAGTGCCACCACTCGGTCACAGGGGTGCAGTGCAACTCAGCAGACTGGGAATTTATGAGAATGGTTTGAGGGGCAGGGTTACTGAGAAGTCTTCTCAAAATCAACAAATAGGGCTCTCCTTGAGATAGTGAAACATATTAGTCCCACTTTTACCCTTCAACACTTCCTCTGTCATCTATTCCTATCCCCCAGTTTCTATCATTAATAATTTGTGGGTAGCACAAACATTTTTGTAAATTGATAGCCCAGTCACCAGTGGGCTTGCCTTGTAAAAAACTGGGAAACGACCTAAAGCTCCAATGATCAGGTACTAAATAAATGACTTGTGTGTATGTTCACAAAAAGAAATACAATTCTGGGCGGCACCTGTGGCTCAAAGGGGTAGGGCACCGGCCCCATATACCAGAGGTGGTGGGTTCAAACCCAGCCCTGGCCAAAAAAAAGAAAGAAAGAAATACAATTTAGCCATTAAAAAATCTGTTCTAGATGTGAGAAAATGTTAAGTGAAAAAAGCAAAATCCAAATGGAATAGGTAGTGAGATCTTAGTTTTATTTACTAATTTATTTTTTGACATTAGGTATTATTATGTTGGCTAGGCTGGTCTTGAACTCCTGGACTTAAGTGATCTTCCCACCACAGCCTTCGGAGTAGCTGGGACTGAAAATCCTGTTTCATTAAAGCATTTATATCATACATATTTACACAGAATAAAATCAGTAGATGATAGAATTACTGTTGTTATTTTCTTCTTTATACTGTTTTATATTTCATAAATAATGAAGAGGAATATCTTTTTCTTTTGGAGACAGGGTCTGGTTCTGTTATCCTGGATAGTGTGCAATGGCATCATCATAGCTCACAGCAACCTCAAACTCTTGGGCTCAAAGGATCCTCCTGCCTCAGCCTCCTAAGTAGCTGGGACTACAGGATGCACCACAACGATCAACTAATTTTTCTTTCTTTTCTTGTAGAGAAGGAGTCTTGCTCTTGCTCAAGCTGATCTTGAGATCTTACGTTCAAGTGATCCTCCCACCTTGGCCTCCCAAAGTGCTAGGATTATAGGTGTGAGCCACTCCTTCCAGCCTGAATACTTTTATCCTTAGAAGAAATCAGTGAAAGAAATGCCAAAACAAATAAATAAGTATTCATTCCACCATATGAAAAAGATGACCAATTTATCACAGTTTTATGAGGTTATGTTGGTTCATGGGACTTATTCCATATGTGTATTTTGACAGGGTCCTCTGTGGTACAGATCAAGGATTGAGAAGCATACTCACAGGTCCTTGGAAGGACAATTAAATACAATAATAGATTAGTAGTTACTATAGATATTCAAAATGGAAGGATGTTGTAATTTATACACTCCTCAATAGTATCTACTTTAAATATTATAATAAGTCTTTTTTTTTTTTTTTTGAGACAGAGCCTCAAGCTATCACCCTGGGTAGAGTGCCATGGCATCACAGCTCATAGCAACTTCCAATTCCTGGGCTCAAGCGAGTCTCTTGCCTCCACCTCCCAAGTAGCTGGGACTACAGGCGCCCACCACAACGCCCAGCCATTTTTTTTTGGGTTGCAGCCATCATTGTTGTTTGGCGGGCCCAGGCTGGATTCGAACCCGCCAGCTCAAGTGTATGTGGCTGGTGCCTTAGCCCATTGAGCCACAGGCGCCGAATAAGTCTTAAAAGCAGGTAGAGTTATCATTGAACTTTGTTCTTATTTTTCAAAGTTGTATTGACTCCTCTAGGTCTTTTATATTTCCACATAAATTTTAGAATCACCTTGTCAGTTTTTACAAAAGAATTTGTGGAATTTTAGCCAAGCACAATGAGTGGTTTGTTCCTATAGTCTCAAGTACTTGGGAGGCTAAGAGGGGAGGATCCCTTGAACTGAGAAGTTTGAGGCCAACCTGGGCAACATAGCCCTGACTTAAAAAAAAAAAAAAATCCACAGAATTTTCACTGGAATTGTCATTCTAGAAATCTAGAAATAAATTTGGGGAGAATTTCCATAATTTGTTTAATTGTAAATTTATCTAAAATTTTTTGGGTGGCATGTGGCTCAAAGGAGTAGGGTGTCAGCCCCATATACTGGAGGCAGCCAGTTCAAACCCAGCCCCAGCCAAAAACTGCAAAAAAAAAAAAGAAAAAAATTATTTAAAATTTTTTAATTGATAGGTTTTTTAAAAGCAGTATTAGAGCTACAAAAAAATTGATCAGAGATAGGAGATTCCCACCTATCCTCTCCATCCCTCAGTTTCTCCTGTTATTTACATTTTGAGTTATTGTGGTACATTCGTTATAATTAGTGAACCAATATTGGTGGCTCATCTTTGTGCTGTACATCCCATAGGTTTTGACAATATCCACCATAACAATATAATATGGATTAGTTTTGTATTATTGATTTTTGTACATTGATCTTATATCTTACAAACACACTAAACCTGCTCGTTTGAATGGCATTTTTGTAGATTTCATTGAGTTTTCTATATAGGGTGGTCACATGTCTGCAAATAACAGTAGTTTCATTTCTTTCTAGAATCTTCAGCACAACGTGGAAAATAAGTATCAAAAGCACACATCTGTGACTTGCTTCTGCTTTTAGGGTAATGCATTCAGTCCTTCACTATTCAGTATGATTTTAGATGGGCAGGTTTTTTTTTTTTTTTTTTTTTCTGAGACAGAGCCTCAAGCTGTCACCCTGGGTAGAGTGCTATAGCATTAAAGCTCACAGCAACCTCCAGCTCCTGGGCTCAAGCAATTCTACTGCCTTCACCTCCCAAATAGCTGGGACTAGAGGGACCTGTCACAATGCTCAGCTATGTTTTGGTTGCAGCCGTCATTGTTGTTTGGCGGGCACGGGCTGGGAGCGAACCTGCCAGCTCAGGTGTATGTGGCTGGTACCTTAGCTGCTTGAGCCACAGGTACTGAGCCAATGATAAGCAGGTTTTTTATGGATGCCCTTTATTAGGTTAAGGATAGCTGGTTGAGAAAACACATGCTGGATTTTGACAAATGCCTTTTCTGCATCTTCTCAGATGACCATATTATTTTCTTTTTTAGTTTGTTAAGATGATGAATTGGCTAGATAGAGTGTCTCATGCCTGTTAACCCAGCACTTTGAGAGGCCAAGGCAGGAAGATCACTTGAGGCCAGGAATTTGAGTCCAGCTTGAGCAACATAGCAAGATCCCATCTCTATAAAAACATAAGAAGAATTAGCCAGATGAGGTGATGTGCATCTGTAGTGCCAGGTACTTGGGAAACTGAGATGGGAGGCTTGTTGGAGCCCAGGAGTTTGGGGCTGTGGTGAATTGTGATCATGCCACTGCACTCCCGCCTGGGCAATACAGTATGACCCTGTTTCAAAAAAAAAAAATGTTCATTTCTAATGTTAAGCCAATTCTTCATTCCTGGGATAAAGTACAGGGTGGATATAAAGTGCAATTTACTATGCAATTTACTATGTTAAACTGCACAGGAACTTTATGTCCACCCTCTATTTTTGGTCGTGTTGTTTTATCCTTTCTATATAGAATTTTGCATTTATGTAAAATTGATTGATACTTGGTTTATAGTTTCTTTATAATGTGTTTGTCTGATTTTATTATCAGGAAAATGCTAGCCTAAAGGAGTAAGTCAGAAAGTGTTTCCTTAGCTTAAATTTTCTGGAAAATCTGTTTAGAATTGGAGTTATTTTTTCCTTAAATGTTTGGTAGAATTCACTAGTAAAGCCATTCAGGCCTGGAGCTTTATTTGTGGGAATATTTTAAACTAAATATTGTATTTACTTAATGGAAATGCAGTTATTTAAGTTAGTTTCCTTGAGTGAACTTTGTCTGTGCCTTTCAAATAATTTTTTCTCTAACTGAGAAAGCTTCTTCACACACATGCGCTAATCAGTACGCTGCTGAATCTTCAAGGACGTCTTCCGCCTATCTCCAGGGTTTACATTCTGTGTATCTTTTTCTTCTCTGGTACTCTGTTTTGTGAATTCTAGCTATCTTGGTTTTCTTGGACTATCAGTTCCAACTCCTCAATTCAGGGAGTCTGCGGTGCAGCCTGGAACCTCCCCCAAAGCAGTAAGCTGTGGCCGTTGGAGGCAATTCATTGAACAGCAATGAATTTAGTATGGACAACTGTTTTGAAATTATTCTGAGAATTTCTAAGTCCTCGTTACTTACTCTGTGAAAATACTAAAATGTAAAGCTGCGTACAATTGTTAAATATTATAGCTGTTTTCCATGTTGTACAAAAGCTTTGCATTTATTTTAGGGTTGCATTGTACTCCTGCTTTAATATGAGATGTAGAAGAGAGTGAATAATGAATCTTGGAAAAACAGTGCCTTGAAATGCTTCAGTTTTGTAATTTTATTAATTATAGTTAAGAAGTTAAAAGTTCTAATTTAATGATGAGTTATTAAACATAAGGAGCATGGATAAGACAATTTTAAAAGTTTATTTTGGAGAAGCCTATCTCTCAATATCTTGACTTTATCTATAACTTTAGGAAATGCGTAAGTGAAAAGAAAAGGTAGCAAAAAATTATAGTAATTAATGAACATTAAGGACAATGTTTAAAATACCCACTTCAAAGCTGCAAATGTAAAACTGTATCTCTTATCATGATTTGAATTGGATGTGTTCTAACGCACACTGAAATCTGTCAAGATTAATTATTTTACAAATGACAAAATAATGATAAGTTTTAAAAAATGATGGAGGCACTCAACTCTACTCAATTTGTTTTTCATCAGACATAGGGAATACCTTAGTAAATAGTTTTAAGCCAGCTATTTCTTAAAACTTTTTTAGGGGTGGTGCCTGTGGCTCAAAGGAGTAGGGCGCTGGCCCCAAATAACAGAGGTGGCAGGTTCAAACCCAGCTCCAACCAAAAACTACAAACAAAACAAACAAACAAAAAAACAACAAACTTTTTTTTTTTTGAGACAGAGCTTCAAGCTGTCACCCTGAGTGGAGTGCTGTGACATCATAGCTCACAGCAACCTCCAATTCCTGGGCTCAAGCGAGTCTCTTGCTTCTGCCTCCCAAGTAGCTGAGACTACAGGCGCCCACCACAATGCCCCGCCATTTTTTGGTTGCAGCCGTCATTGTTGTTTGGCCGGCCCAGGCTGGATTCGAACCCGCCAGCTCAGGTAAACGTGGTTGGGGCCTTAGCCCCTTGAGCCACAGGCACCGAGCCAAAACAACAAACTTTTTAAATCCATGGTAGAAATGTTGACTGTAACATATGAATGGGAAGAATAAATATAAGAGCCTGAAGATAAAGATTAAGCCAATGGGAAGACTTTCCCTTTCCAGAGATTTGCATTTCCTTATTCTGCCACTGTGCGGCAGAGTAGCAACAACCCAGCAAATCAGTCCAAAATATTAACAACCAATTCTTTTTTTTTTTTGAGACAGAGCCTCAAGCTGTCGCCCTGGGTAGAGTGTCGTGGCATTACAGCTCACAGCAACCTCCAATTCCTGGGCTCAAGCGAGTCTCCTGCCTCGGCCTCCCAAGTAGCTGGGACTGCAGGCGT
>CAUYON010022319.1:0-10112 GCA_963573935.1 Arctocebus calabarensis | reverse complement strand
TATATATACCCTGAGACTAAAGGCCTAAAGGAGGAGATGGGGAAAGACTGGGAGAGAAATGGAGAGAGCTTCTCTCTCCCCACTAGAATTTTCTCCCTCTAACAGATGCCTTAATGTTTTCTGTATTCTTTTCTTTCTTTTCTGCGAATAAATTCTGTCTTACAAAAATTTAAAAAAAAAATAATTAAATATAATTGAATTACAAATAGACATATCAAGTATTTCTGTCAAATGAACAAATATTATTAAACTTTCTGTCAAATGACCAAAAATTCAATATGTATTTGAGCAATAGTATAAAATCCTCTCATTTTATTAAACACTACACAATAAAGAAAATAAGGTGAACCTTAAAAAAAAAAAAAGAATATTTATAGCAAATGTAGTCACAAAATCCCAAACTGAAAACAACTCAAATAACTACCAACAGAAGAATGAACAAATAAATTACAATATGTTTATACACTGGAATAGTACACAGTAATAATAACAAATGAATTACTGCTGTTCTGTAGGAGAACGTGGATAAATTTCAAAACACATTATAAGTAGAAAGAAGCCATGCACCAGAGTACTTGTAATATTTTTAATATAAAGTTTAAAAGCAATAAAGTAATATATGGTAATAGAAGTTAGAATAGTTCCACTTCTGGAGGGGCTGAGATGCTAGGTTCTAATTGGGAAGAAACATGGAGGAAGCTAAGGTAATAAAACTGTCCTATATTGTGACCTGGAAAGCATGTTTTCATATGTATGCACAAGGTCCACTACACACCTCATTGCTAAATTTCACTACTGTCGCCTTCAAAGTACTCCCCTTGGGAAGCTATGCACTGATGCCATCACCTAATCCACCCTTCAATGCAATTTGGGAACTCTTTCTGGAATGGTCATCAGAACTGTCGTCGTGTGAGGTCTGAGAATTAAGTTTGTAAACTTGCCATTCACTCTCCACTTATGCCAGCTGCACGGTAAAACAACTCAGTAATGTTACATAACCTTGGTATATCAGTGTCTCACAGCTGTGTTCATCTTGATGTGTGATAGTGTCTTACTGAGAGGCATTCATTATTATTGTTGAGTGTTTTTCTGTGCCCTATGAGAGTTCTGATGGTCATTCCAGAAAAAGAGCTCCCAAATTGCTTCGAAGGGTGGACTAGGCTCTGGTGTCAGTGCTATTATTGTTATTATTATTATTATTCCAAATTGAGGGATAAGCATATTCTTGAGGATCTTGTGAAATCAAGGGAAAGGCAATGGTTAGTACAACTTAAATCATTTTTGGAGCCAGTTAGTGGGCCAGTTGGCTAACAGACAGCCTTTATAACTATGGTTCTTTTAAATTTTTTAACGTATTTTACATACATTTTTCTATTAAATTTTGCTTCAAAAACTCTACCATTCTTTCTTAAGCTTCTAGTAAAGAGTTTCTAAACTACTAGGGGGTAACGTCTTACCCAGTGGCTGACAGTATTCTTCACAGAGGAATGTATTTTATGACCTCTTTATGGTGTTCTCTGAAAATTAACAAGGTGACTACATTAAAACGTTTATTAGTCTGTTTATGCCTTGGCACTCCTTTTAGACTTTTATTTAATTTTCAAGATGGATAACGATTGGAAAAAAGGTTCCACATAAATAGAAAATGTGAGTGGCAAAGAAAACTGATACATATCTTAATAGAGTGCAGATGTCCTGAGTGCTGTGAAAATGTTGCCTTTGACATGACCATAAAATGTTATAGAGTCCAGAGATTTCTTGGATTGCAAAATTTTGGCATTGAATTATACATATGAGATTATTTTGACTAATTTCTCCTTTTACAGGTGTGGAAAACAACTGAGACAAGTTTGAGAGAGATTTAGTAACTTACTCAAAGCCAGATCTCAAAACAAGACCATGGGCCTCTTGATTCAGGGCAATTTTCTTTCCCCTATACCAGTTTTCCTCTCTTCTTGCTTTCATTTCCCTGAATGATAGCCTCTAAATTTGAAGTTAAATTTACTTTTCATAGCTCAAACAAAAGTTCATTCATAAATATTTCCATTAATCTTTAAAATAGTTGAGACTTAGATATTACTCTATTTAAATTTTTTGCATTTACCTAAAACGTCTTCCTTCCTCTTACATGCCAGAACTCTATGTTACATATTAAAGTTATAATAGACTTGTCTCTAAAATCTATTAGTGCATAACTAAGGCAGTAATAATTGCCTTATTAATGCATAAATAACTAAAAGCATATGTGGGACTTCTATCAACAATAGCCTCCTTAATGAAAACCAAAAATTTATTTCTCAAAGAGTGGGAGTTCAACTACTCTGATTTTAAAGGAGAGACTAGCCAGGATGGAGCATTTGCACCTTTTAATCTATCTAATGTGATGAATGCATTTTACATAGGGACAATTACTGATTTGAGTTATTCAGTGTAGAAAATTTCTGCTACAGATTTTGGAAAACCATGTTCCTTTTTAAATTATTCTTATTCCAATATATTTAGGGGTACAAATTGAATTTTGCTTCATTTATATACTATATTGTGGTGAAGTGGGGGCTTCTAGTGTACTCATCGCCCAGAAATTATATACATTGTACCTAATAGGCAATTTTTCATTCCTTAACTCCACCTATCCTCCCCTTTTAAAATCTCCAGTGTCCATTATACCACTGTGTGTGTCCTATGTAACAATTGCTTAGCTCCCACTTAAAGTGAGAACATGCAGCATTTATTTTTCTGCTCCTGAGTTACTTCACTTAGTATAATGGCCTATATAGTTACATTCAAGTTGCTGCAAAAGACATTATGTAATTCTACCTTATGACAGAGTGATGCTCTATGACGTGTGTGTATGTATGAATATAGTATGTATATACATATCCGTATGTATGTATCTCACGTTTTCTTCATCCACTCATCAGTTGAACATATAGGTGGATTCCATTTCTTTGCATTGTGCAGCAATAAACATATGAGTACAAGTGTCTTTTTGAAGTAATGCTTTCTTTTCCTTTGGGTAGATACACAGTACTGGGAATGCAGGATCAAATGGTAGATCGACTTTCAGTTCTTTGAGAAATCTCCATACTGATTTCCATAGAAGTTTTCTAATTTATATTCCCACCAACAGTGTGTAAGTATTTCCTTTTCACCACATATACACCAACATATATTATTCTTTTACTTTTAGTAATGGCCATTATAATAGTAGTGAGAAGCTATCTCATTGGGGTTTCGATTTGCATTTCCCTTAATGCTAAGTGATGCTGAAAATTTTTATATGCTTTTGGGCCATTTGTATATCTTCTTTTGGAGAATGCCTATTCAAGTCTTGTCCACCTTTTAATGAGTTGGTTTTTGTTTATTTCTTTTCTGGCTGAGTTGAATTCCTTGATGATTCTGTTCATTTTGTTTTCTGGCTGAGTTCCTTGTTGGTCCATTGTTAGATATATAGTATGTACATATTTTCTCCTATTCTATAGCTTGTCTATTTACTCATTTAATTATTTATTTTTCTGTGCAGAGGCTTTTAAATTTATTTCCACTTATCTATTTTTCTTTCTTTCTTTCTTTTTTTTTTTTTTTTTGGTCACTTTTAATTTTAAGGTCTTAGTCATAAATTCTTTGCCTTGGCTAATGTCTAGGAGGTTTTTCTAAGTTTTCTTCTAGAAATTTTATTATTTCTGGCCTTATATTTGTCTTTAATCCATTTTGGGTTAATTTTTATAAATGGTGAGAGATAGGGATCCTGTTTGATTTTTCTGCATATGGCTATCCAATTTTATTGAATAGTGTGTTCTTTCTCCAGTGTATATTTCTATTTGTTTTCTTAAAGATCAGGAGGTTGTTGGTTTGTGATTTTAGTTCTGGATTTTCCATTTTGTTTCACAAATCTGTCTACTTTTATACCAATATGCTGTATTAGGGAAACCACAGTCCTTAACAGGTCTAGTACGTGTGGACTATGCCCATGCACAAAACAAATCTGGCAAATCTAATAAGTAATTGGGGGGAAATTGAACAAACCAACATCAGACTCTATATTCTTACCTCAAATCATTCACATATGGAGCATATTATGGTAATTTAAATCCTAAACTTCAGGTCTAAAACTATTTGCTGCTTTGGAGGAAAACAGGAGGGCCTTGTGTAATCGAAGTGCAAGATTTCCCCCTCACTATTTCCATTATTTGGAGTTTCTCTGCCAAAAAACCCCCTGACCTAGCAGACCAGGTATAGCTCCTGCTATTTCCTCAGTAGTAGGTTTTAGTTCCCTACCAATATGCAGAGTTGTTCCAACAAGCTGATCTCACCTTCTCATAGGAACCATAGCAACCAAAGGGTACCCCATCTTATCGTTAGTATGAGTCTTGCCTACCATAGCTCACTTTGTTCTTGAGGCAACTCCCACATTACCCTCCATAGTATGTACTGTCCTCCTCCCATGGGCTGTGAGTACATTGACTAATAAATTGCTATTGATCTCATCTGTCGTCTATGAATCTCCAGTGCTCACCCATTCCCATATCTTTAGGAAAGGAATCCTTCCACCTACAAGGTGAAGAGGAAGCAATTAAAATATGCAAATAAATGATTTTGTATTCCATCTAATTTAAACATGCTAGTGAAAACAGAAAACACTGCTGGGCTGGTCCTCTTCCTCACTGTCTGCATTACACATTCACACATCCTTGGCCCACGGACCTCCTTTAAGGTGCATAACAACTAAAATTACAAAACAAACCTTTCATATTTCTTGTCCTTTAACCCATGGGTAGTCAGCTGTTTTCCATTTCAGACAACAGAATGAACCAAGGAAATGAATGAAATACTGAATGAGATTACGTAAAAACAAGCGACAGCTGTTAAACCTTCTACTGAATGTGCTTCATTATCATCTAAAAAAGCATAGACTATCATTTTTAATTTGATTTAAGAAAAAGAATAGCAAGTGGATTCACATCAATTTTTAATACTATAATTAAAAACTACAATTAAAAGATAATTTTTATAAAACACTTACAAGAGTTTTATAGGTCATGATGGTAGAATTAAAACAGATTTAAATACTTTGCCTTCTGAGGACTTATTGAAATGTTAGTAAAGAAATAAACATAAAATAAGCCAAAAACAGCAAAAAGATTCAGAAATGAAATTAGGACAACAAAAGAAAAGTAATGAATTTCAAAAGAGAATGACTGCATACTGATCATCAACGCAGAAGTTACAGTTTGGAAGGAAAATATGCAAAAGAGGGAGGTACCCACAGCTCAGTGGGTAGGCCACCAGCCACATACACCCAGGCTGGCAGTTTCTAGCCTACTCTGGGCCAGCTAAACAACGATAACAACTGCAACAAAAAAATAGCCAGGCATTGTGGTGGGTGTCTGCACTCCCAGGGAGGCTGAGGCAAGAGAATTGCTTAAGCCTAAGAGTTTGAGATTGCTGTGAGCTGTGACATTACAGCACTCTACAGAGGATGACATAGTGAGATGCTGTCTGAAAAAAAGTAAAAAGAAAGAAAGAAAATATGCCAAAGACTCTTCAGAGAGAGAGGCAGCTGACCCAGAGAAGGTAGGGATTCAGAATCTATAAAAGAAAAAGAGAAAGAGTGCAGAAGTGTAAAAGGGAGGCAAAACATGAGGGGATGGTCTGAAAACAGAATAATATTCACCCCACATCCACTCTCCCAATCTAAGGGGCATAAAAACTAACCCCTAACCAAGATAATTATATTACTGATAATGTGTGTCTATAACCTTTCTGGAATATGGCAAGCTCCTTTCATTTAAAAACTCAACTTAATTCCATCTCAAATAAGTTTTATTAGTATTTGGAGTATTGTATCTTCCACTACATATTAGTCATTTGTAGTTGCTTAACATCTTAAAACATCATCCCTAAATATTAGTAATTTCCCACTATGTGACTTCCAGCCTCTAAGTTAGAAGCCAAAATACTCATGTGGAAGAACTGATCTTCTGGCAGGGTTGATCAGAGCCTCCATAGAGGTGCCACCTCCTGGGGTATAGTAGAGTAGAGAAGCTATTGATTGCCTATAGCTTCAATAGCTATTTGTGCCATTTGTGCCCTTTGTTCTTGGAGCTATTATTCAAGGCTAATAATATCTGATCCTCAGTTCTGGGTAGCAAAAGCCCCAAGAAGTAAGGGCAGTTGTGTTTTCACTTGAGAAGCACTCAAGTTTTCCTTGGGTTTTGTGTTTCCCTGAGTGTTGATAGCTCTCCAGTTGGACTATAGAGTTGCTGCCAAATACATTTAAATAGATTCCTTCACTTCTTGAACTAGCAAGAGGGCATTCTTTTCTTTTCTTTCTTTCTTTTTTTTTTTTTTTTTTTGGCCAGGAGGATTTTGACCAACAAGTGTCTCCATCTATTGTATTTTATCCTTACGGAAATCTTATTATGGTCTTCTAGATCACTTGTGTCTTTTATCAATGCAGTCATAATTTTATTTCTTTGTATCATGTTTTTCACTGTGTTAATAGTTTATATTTTATCAAAGATTACAGAAAACTAACTTGGTTGTCATTTTTGTTTCTTTATTCCTCTGTTACTACTTAAAAGTCTAAGATCATGTATTGTTCTTCACCAAAAGTTCTGAATGGACTCTAATCATAGCACTTTGAAAGTGCATAGCACGTAAATTAAAATGTGTTCTTCTGTTTCTCCCATAAAGGCATTGGCCCTTGTTGTTCAGCTTGCTTTCCCGCTGCAAACTCAAGTGTCTCTTTCTATTGATTGTAATTGCTCTTTGCTAGTCATGACACTGGATGTGAGATCCAACAGTGGGACCCATCACCTGTTACACTCTCCCTGAGAGAAAGTAGATAATAGAATGGGAATTTTTCTCCAATGAGCTAGTAGCAAAAGCATTGGTAAGCCTAAGTCATCATTGCTGACATAATTGTAGAGAGCAAGACACACTAATGATACTAACATCATAGCAACAGACTAAATAAGAAAAACCATATGATTACATGAATCAATGGAGAAAAAGCACTTGATAAAATCTAACACTCTTTCTTGATAAAAATCCTTGAGCAAGCTAGAAATAGAAATTTCCTCAACTTGATAAATACTATCTCCAAAAACCGACGGCTAACATTATACTTCATGATGAGAAATGGAAGCTTTGCTGGGCACGGTGGCGCGTGTCTGTAATCCCAGCTACTCGGGAGGCTGAGACAGGAGGATCGCTTGAGTCCAGGAGTTCTGGGCTGCAGTGCGCTATGCCGATCGGGTGTCCGCACTAAGTTTGGCATCAATATGGTGACCCCCCGGGAGCGGGAGGCCACCAGGTTGCCCTAAGAAGAAATGGAAGCTTCCTCCTAAGATTGAGAACAAGGAAAGAATATCCTGTCTCAGCACTTCTAATCAACATCATACTAGAAATCCTAGCTAGTGAAATCAGGTAAGAAAAGGAAATAAAGGCATATGAGCGGAAAGGAAGAAAATAGACTTGTTTGTAGAGAACATGATTATCTATATAGAAATTTCCATAGAATTGACCTAAAACAAAAAATAAGAAATTAGCAAATCAGTTTAGAAAAGTTGAAGGATACATATTTAATAATATCAACTGTGTCTGTAATGTACCAGCAATGATTAGAATTTGAAATTCATGTTTCATGTTTGAAAAACATACTACCATTTTACAGTTGCTAACACAAAAGGAAATAAATCAAAGATGGCCTAAATAAATGAAAAGGTATTTCAGGTTTATTAATTGGAAGACCCCAAATTGTTAAGACATAAATTCTTCCCAATTTGATCTATAAATTCAGTGAAATTTGAATTAAAACCATATGATTCTAAACTTTGTATGAAAGGTGAAACCACAGAATAAACAATATAATGCAGACGAGGAACAAAGTTGAAAAACTTACATTATCTGACTTAATATAAAGCTACAGTAATCAACACAGTGTAATGTTGATGAAAGAGTAGTCACACAAATAAGTGAAAAAAAGACTTCAGAAATAGATTCAAAGAAAGTCAACTAAACATTGACAGTGGAACAAAGGCAATTCAATGGAGAAAAGGTAATCTTTTTAAAAAACAGAGCTGGAACAATGGGACACCATGTTCAAAAAATAGAATCTAGACTGACCTTTTACAAAATTAATGCAAAACAGAATCATAAAATTCGCGGAAGATAACATGGATTGATAGCCTATTCTATTAAAAATCTAGATTTGGGTTTGGTGATGAGTTTTTTTGGCACAACAACAAAGACAAACAATCATGAAAGGAAAAAAATGATAAAATATATTAAAAGTAAAAATGTCTGTCTTATAAAAGACACTGTTAAAAGAATCAAAGGACAAGCCATACTGAGATAAAATATTCACAAAATATATGTCTAATAAGGAACTTGAATACAAATTATACAAAATTACTTTTGAAATTCAATAGTGAGAAAAGAAAGAACCCAGTTAAAAACTTGGCAAAAGCCTTGAACTGACATCTCACCAGGAATATATACAGATTATTATGATTCAATAAAATTATTTAAAAAAAAAAAAGATGCTTATCATCGGCTTGGCACCTATGGCTCAAGCGGCTAAGGCACTAGCCACATACACCTGAGCTGGCAGGTTCAAATCTAACTTGGGCCCGCCAAACAACAATGATGGCTGCAACCAAAAGATGCTTATCATCATTTGTCATTAGGGAATTGCAAATTAAAAAAACAATGAAGTACACAGCTATTAGTATGGCTAAAAATCCAAGTCCTGAAAATACCAAATGCCAGTGATGGTATAGAATAACAAAACTCTTATTCATTGCTAGCAGGAATGACAAATTCCATAGCCATTGGAAGACAATTTGGTAGTCTAGTACATGGCTGAACAGGCTTACCATATGGTCCAGCAATCACTCTTCTAAGTTTTCATTTGAAAACCTATGTTTACACAAAAACTGCATGTGAATATTTATAGCAGCTTTATTCGCAAATGTCAGAAACTGGCAGAAAAGAAGATGTTTTTCAATAGGTAGGTGAATAGATAAAATGTGATATATTCACACAGTGTAACATCATTCATCAATTAAGAGAAATGAGCTATCAAGCCATGAAAAGACACAGAGAAACCTTAAATGCATATTGCTATATCTGAAAAGGACACATTATGATTTTAAATATCTCACATTCTAAAAAAGGTAAAACTCTAATGATGGTTAAAAAGATCAATGATTGTGGCTCGGCTCCTGTGGCTCAACGGGCTAAGGCACCAGCCACGTACTCCTGAGCTGGCGGGTTCGAATCCAGCCCCTGGGCCCGCCAAACAACAATGGCTGCAACCAAAAAAAAAAAAAAAAAATGGCCAGGTGTTGTGGCGGGCGCCTGTAGTCCCAGCTACTTGGGAGGCAGAGGCAAGAGACTCGCTTGAGCCCAGGAATTGGAGGTTGCTGTGAGCTCTGATGTCACAGCACTCTACCCAGGGCAACAGCTTGAGGCTCTGTCACAAAAAAAAAAAAAAAAATTGATGGTTGCTTAAATTTGGAGGCATTTTAGAGAGTTAAATAGGTGAAGCATAGTGTGTCTTTTAAAGTAGTGAAACTATCCTGCATGATATTGTAAGTGTGGGTACATGACCCTATGTATTTGTAAAAACTCATGAGCCTCACAACACTAAGAAAGAAATTAAATGTATGTAATTTAAGAAAAATGTATAAAAGTTTAGGGGCTCTCAGTGTAGAGTGCAGAATGTAAGAAACAATCTAACTATATGAGAAGTATATAAAACTATCTTACAAATGAGAGGAAACTGCTGAATTAAGTAACTGTGGAAATAAGTAGTACAGTTTGTAAGACCAACAGCAAAAGAAACTATACTCAAGTGCTGTGCTTTAGTTGAGAAACTTGTTTCTCATGAGAGTACAGTTTAAAATTTCTTTTGTGACTCAGGGCCTGTAGCTCAAGCAGCTAAGGTGCCAGATACATATACCAGAGCTGGTGGGTTCAAAACCAGCCTGTGCCTGCCAAACAATGATAACTACAACCAAAAAATAGCCAGGCATTGTTCTGGGTGCCTGTAGTCCCAAATACTTAGGACGCTGAGGCAAGAGAATTGCTTAAGTCCAGGAGTT
>CAUYON010022317.1:0-21232 GCA_963573935.1 Arctocebus calabarensis | reverse complement strand
TCAAGCTGTCACCCTGGATAGAGTGCTGTGGCATCACAGCTCACAGCAACCTCCAATTCCTGGGCTCAAGCGAGTCTCTTGCTTCTGCCTCCCAAGTAGCTGGGACTACAGGCGCCCGCCACAACGCCCGGCCATTTTTTTTTTTTTTTTTTTTGGTTGCAGCCGTCATTGTTTGGCGGCCCCAGGCTGGATTTGAACCCGCCAGCTCAGGTGTACGTGGCTAGCGCCTTAGCCCGCTGAGCCACAGGCGCCAAGCCTATTTAGGTACTTTTCAAGGAAAAAGCCTCTCAAAGAGCCACTATGTTTCAAATGTCTCTTTTCTCTGCACTATCTAGAAGTGATGAATCTGGGACAGAGGTAAGTAAAATTCAGCAAAAGTGCCAACTGGCCATTCTTATCCTTCATCTTGACAATTCTTATTCAACAGTGCTTTTTTGGGCAGACCCTTCCATAGCTGATCGGGCAACAGGTCAAACAAGGAGATGACTATCCCTTGAGCTTAAAAATTATGAACAAGACCTGGCTTGCTGGCTCACACCTATAATCCTAGCATTCTGGAAGGCCAAGGCAGGTGCATTGCTCAGGAGTTCCAGGCCAGCCTGGGCAAGAGCCAGACTCCCATCTCTAAACAAACAAACAAACAAACAAACAAAAAAGTAGCCAGCATTGTGACAGTCACCTGTAGATCTAATTACTCAGGAGGCTGAGACAAGAGGATCACTTAAGTCAGTTCTCAACCTTCCTAATACCGCAAGCCATTACATTAATACAGTTCCTATGGGTCGGGATCCACAGGTTGAGAACCACTGGCTTAAGCCAAGAATTTGAGGTTGCTTGACTAGGTGCAGTGGTTCACACCTGTAATCTTAGCACTCTGGGAGGTCGAGGTGGGCGGATTGCTTGAGTTCATGAGTTCAAGACCAGGCTGAGCTACAGCGTAAAAAAATAGCCAGGCATTGTGGGTACCTGTAGTCCCAGCTACTTGGGAGGCTGAGGCAAGAGAATCGCTTAAGCCCAGGAGTTTGAGGTTGCTATGAGCTGTGACGCCATGATACTCTACTGAGGATGACAAAATGAGACTCTGTCTCAAAAAAAAAAAAAAAATTATGAAACAGGACAAAGTCCTGGAAAAGAATTTAGGAAGAGGCTCGGCGCCTGTGGCTCAACCGGCTAAGGCGCCAGTCACATACACCTGAGCTGGCAGATTTGAATCCAGTCCGGGCCTGCCAAACAACAACGACGGCTGCAACCAAAAAAAATGGCCAGGCATTGTGGCGGGCGCCTATAGTCCCAGCTACTTAGGAGGCGGAGGCAAGAGACTCGCTTGAGCCCAGGAATTGGAGGTTGCTGTGAGCTATGGTGCCACAGCACTCTATCCTGGGTGACAGCTTGAGGCTCTGTCTCAAAAAAAAAAAAAGAATTTAGGAAGAGATGAAGATTACAAAGCTGGTCGGTAATCAGCCTTCTTTTGAGTTAGGGAGATGTATGGTAATAGTGATTCCTTTGCTTCTCTCTACAAACTCTTCCACAGGTTTCAGTCCAGAACTCAGTTAATAGTTAAATTGGAAGGTTAATAGTTAAAACACAATTAGAAATTCCACTACCATTATAAAAAGATATTCAAGGGACAAAGAGTATTTACGGTAGCATACCCAGTGAGAAAAGATAGTTAGGTAGCTGTTCAAACTTGTGCAATTTGCAATGGCTCTGGATTCATAGTCATTAATTTGGTGAGATTTTCATCACTTTCTAAATTCTAGTTTTCTCACAAAGCAAAGCAATCTTTCAAGCAATAATAAATTCTCATCTGTAAGAGTCTTTTCTTCTGCTCTGCCCCAATGGGGGAGAAATGCACAGCCCTAAGAAGCCCCAGAGCTTCCACTGCTCCACTCAGCACCAATTTTTACTCCTCCTTGGAGGGTAGAAGCAGAAAGCTCCTGAGTCCATGGAAGCAAGAACATTTGCTTTCTCTTATCGTATGACTTGTGGAAGCACACTGACCAGATGAGTTCCTACAGCTAGGCATAAATAGAGACTAGGGCTACTTTCAGCAATTCCAAAATCCAAAAATTTTGTTATAAGTCTTTTATCAGCAAAACTTCATCTGAGATGACATTTATAGTCCTATTTTATACCACTTAGTAGGATTATCTCTGGAAAAATGTGTTATATTTCAGAGTATTGCCCAGATCTTCTTGAGGTAACATGAACAGTACATTCTTCATGTTAAGTTTTCTTTTCTTTTTTTTTTTTGAGAGGGAGCCTCAAGCTGTCCCCCTGGGTAGAGTGCTGTGGCATCACAGCTCACTGCAATCTCCTACTCCTGGGCTCAAGCGAGTCTCCTGCCTCTGCCTCCGCCTCCCAAGTAGCTGGGACTACAGGCACCCGCCACAATGCCCGGCCATTTTTTGGCTGTAGCTGTCATTGTTGTTTTGGCAGGCCTGGGCTGGATTCGAACCCACCAGCTCAGGTGTACGTGGCTGGCACCTTAGCCTGTTAAGCCACAGGCGTCGAGCCTTCATGTTAAGTTTTCAAAAAATCCAGATCAATTCTGGATTCTGAGATATTTGGCCCCAAGGTTTCAGATAAGGAATTGTGAATGGAGCTATAGCATTTAATTAGCTTTCTTAGCAAGACAATCCCTTCCTGTTTAGATTCCCAACTGCCCATTAGCCAAGTCTCTAGTGATGAGGACCAGCAGACCTCACATTATTATTTTTTAATTTTTTTGCACTTTTTTTTTGGCCGGGGCTGGGTTTGAACCCACCACCTCTGGTATATGGGGCCAGCGCCCTACTCCTTGAGCCACAGGTACCACCCCAGACCTCACATTATAAAATCAAAATGATTACAATTCTGTAAGCCTATTCTGCTCATTCAGTACCCACAGAAATGGTAAGAGAAGGGTCAATTCTTGAATACCAACTTTAAGAGTTCATAGTGCAATATTAATGACAGGACAATACCCCATTTTATTTCAAATAACAGATGAGGCAGAGCAGTGAGTTTGCCACGGCTACAAATCCCAATACCAGCATTCAGGGAAGATGAAACTCTCACCATTCACAATCTCATGCCCAAAAAACATCTTCACTCCTGGAACAATTCGTCCTGTTTGTACATTCTTCACTGTTACAGAAAACAATTCATACAGTTAATATAAAAATAATATTTTCCTAAAACTAGAAGAAAATATTATGATTCTCAAAATTACCCCAAACTCAGTTTTATAAAAATCCCAAATTGTTTTCCCCAAGAAATGAAAAGTCAATAATTATGAAACTATAGCCTTGAAATAAGCAGTATAAAGAACAAAGTAAACTCTATTATAGCCCAAGAGAAACTAAAAAGGGCAGAAGACACTGATGATAAACTTCTCTTGAGATTATGTTAAGGCCTAAGGACTATCTATTAATTATATTTCTTTTCTTTTTTTTTTGAGACAGAGCCTCAAGCTGTCCCCCTGGGTAGAGCGCTGTGGCATCACAGCTCACAGCAACCTCCAACTTCTGGGCTCAAGCGAGTCTCCTGCCTCTGCCTCCCAAGTAGCTGGGACTACAGGTACACGCCACAATGCCCGGCCATTTTTTGGTTGCAGCCGTCATTGTTGTTTGGCGGGCCCGGGCTGGATTCGAACTGGCCAGCTCAGGTGTACATGGCTGGCGCCTTAGCCCGTTGAGCCACAGGCGCCGAGCCTATTAATTATATTTCTATTTATTTTTACTCCACCTAATAATTATAGAAAAAAAATTTAAGGCATCTGACTACTTCATGAGTTGCTTCACGTCATGCATGCTACATGCTTAAAACTATCAGGAATGATCCAATTCCTGGTTGATATGTAAGGTTCTTCTGATCTGTTCCACCATTACTTCTTCAGCCTTAACTCTTACTATGTCTTTATATTGAAATTTACTTAGGTTTTCTGAATGTACCAGGTTTTTATGTCACTATGTACTTGTATAGGATGCTACTTCTACTTTAAACAATGGTTATCTCAAAGTGTGGCTCCAATCAATTTAAAAAGAAAAAAGAAAGAAAGAAAGCATGGCTCCAAAACACAGTAACACCCTTAACTTATTAAAAATGTAAGTTCTTGGGGCCATCTCAGACCTGAAGAATCAGAAATTCTGGGAGTAGAGCCCAGCAATTTGATTTTTTTTTGTAGTTTTTGGCAGGGGCCAGGTTTGAACCTGCCACCTCTGGTGGCCAAAAACTGCAAAAAAAAAAAAAAAAATCCAAATCAAGTCTTCCAGGTGATTTTGATGCATGCACAATAAAGTTTTGAGAACCATTGGCTTAATATAAACTTCTCTTCTTTCCTCATTGTTAACTCCATCATCAATTCCTCCTTTAGGAGACTTCTCCACTGTCCTAATTCCAGCACTCCCAAATCTAAATTAACTGAATCTTTATGTTTCCAGAGCATCTGGTGCATCCCTCCTCTATCAGAGAGGGTATCATTTATGTACTTACTTGCCTCTTTACTAGTTTTTGAGGATAGGAAGCATGTTATTCCTACATGTATCCCTGGTACTAAGCACAATGCCTGGGATATAAAACAATCAATAAATTATTATTGAATGAATTAATGTTGTAAAAGCCTGTTACAGTCTCATCCTAGCTCACAAAACCCTATTTTACTCAAAATATGACTTTACTGGCTTGGCGCCTATAGCTCAGTGCTTAGGGCACCAGCCACATACACCAGAGCTGGCGGATTTGAATCCAGGCCGGGCCTGCCAAACAACAATGAATAGCTGGGTGTGGTGGCAGGTGCCTGTGTTCCCAGCTTGGGAGGCTGAGGCAGGAGAATCACTTAAACCCAGGAGATAGTAGTTGCTATAAGCTGTGACACCACAGCACCCTATCAAGGGCGACACAGTGAAACTCTGTCTCAAAAAAAAAAAAAAAAGACTTAACAAAAACAGTAGTATCTCAAATGTCGTTTATATATGCTTCGATTATGAGCTTAAAGTTTGTTGTGCCAGGAAAACAACTAGTCTAGCAAGTCAGTACTGCAGCTGAATAAAAACGCCATATATTGAAACTTTGGGGCTGGTACACATGGAGGCACTGGGAGGTTGTTACACCTAGAAAGGGCATGGAAGTTCTGTGTTCCCTCCCCCATAGTACGCCCTATACCTTCCATGTGACTGTTCCTGATTTTTACCCTGATAAACCATAATTGAAGCTGGGAGATATAGAGGCTACCTTGTGACCATGAGCATGACAAAAGGGCATAGAGGTGGTAGAGCAGGAGCACAAGCACAAGGCACCTGATCCCTGCTGGTGTCTTTCAGTCACTGTAGCCTACTTAGGGGATTCCTTTCCAAAGAGAAATACTAACCCCCTATCGTCCTTGAGAATTTGTCTGTTGAAGCCAAAAGCAATTCTAACTAATAGAGTGGTTATTTTAAATTTCAGGAGGCATATAGACAGCAATTAAAAGAAGCAACTTAATCAAAATAAAAACTCTCACTACCTCACTATTCTGGGAGAAAAGAGAGAGAGGAAAAAAAGAACTCTCTATACTGAAATTTTGCTATCATGGTTGGGTGAGGTGGCTCACGCCTGTTATCCTAGCACTCTGGGAGGCTGAGGCAGGTGGATTGCTTGAGCTCAGGAGTTCAAGACCAGCCTGAGCCTAAGGAAGAATGAGACCCCATCTCTAAAAATACCTGGGTGTTGTGACAGGCGCCTGTAGTTCCAGCTACTCCAGAGCCTGAAGCAAGAGAATCACTTGAGCCCAAGAGTTTGAGGTTGCTGTGAGCAATGACACCATGACACTCTACCCAGGATGACAGAGTGAGACTCTGTCTCAAGAAAAAAAAAATTCTGCTGTTATTTGTCTAAAGTATAGAATTGAGGACTAACCAGCATATGTAGTCATAGTCACATTGTTCTGTTAGGGAAAATGGTATTCTAACCTTTCTCCCATCCCTTCCCTAAAATAGGAAAAATGCTACCCTGCCAGGTGCTAAAGGAGCCCAAAGCCATCACTCAAATTTAGTCATTAATCTTTTAAAAAGCAGAACATTATGAGAAATAAAATGAGACCTTTTTTTAGGACAACAATCTTGTTAGGGTCCACATGCTGGAGCACACCCTCGAAGATGCCACAAACCAATGTGAGTTTTACCCTTCGCCACAAAATCTGATTAAGGAAATGGTAGTCACTGCTGGGGTCCATACTAATTGATTCCAAAAGCAGTCTTCAAATAATCTTCCTTTTCCCTGGTGGTCTAGCAGGAAAAAAATAGATAAATAATCTTTAGGCATTCCAACACTTGAAAATTAATAAAGAGATTTATGATTTTAAAGATCTTTGAGAGTAAAGTTATCTCCCTTTTCCCATATCTGTAATTGATAAGAAGAATAAAAATATGAGTAATTCAGTTTTGTTCCTCTTTTTAGAATGATGAAAAAAGATCATTGTAAGCACTAACTCTCATACATAGGAAACCTAAAATCTTAAAATTTGGGGCAAGGTAAGTTTGGCTTCCTTGGGGATAATATCATCGTCTCTTCCTTAGATAAATGGAATAAGCAGAATATTTAGTGGCCTTTTTTTTTTCTTTTTTTTTGTAGAGAGCAGTCTCACTTTATCATCCTCAGTCCAGTGCCATGGCATCACACAGCTCATAGCAACCTCCAATTCCTGCGCTTAGGCAATTCTCTTGCCTCAGCCTCCCAAGCAGCTGGGACTACAGGCGCCCACCACAACGCCTGGCTATTTTTTTGTTGCAGTTTGGCCAGGGCCGGGTTTGAATCTGCCACCCTCCGTATATGGTGCCTGTGCCCTAGCCACTGAGCCACAGGTGCCACCCATAAAGGCTTTTTTTTTTTTTTTTTTTTTGAGATAGAGCTCAAACTGTGGCCCTAGATAGAGTGCCATAGCATCATTATAGCTCATAGCAACTTCCAACTCTTGGGCTCAAGAGATCCTCTTGCCTCAGTTTTTTGTTTGTTTGGGTTTTTTTTTTCTTTCTATTTTTAGTACAGATGAGGTCTTCCTCTTGCTCAGGCTGGTCTTGAACTTGTGAGCTCAAGCAATCTTGGCCTCCCAGAGAATTTAGAGCTTTTTAAAAAAGGCACACACAGGTTGGGCACAGTGGCTCACGCCTATAAGCCTAGCAGCACTCTGGGAGGCTGACACTGGAGGAATCCTTGAGCTCATAAGTTCAAGACCAGCCTGAGGAAGAGTCACATTCTGTTTCTGCTAAAAATAGAAAGACTACCTGGGCAGGCTTAGTGGTACATGCTTGTAGTCCCAGCTACTCAAGAGTGTTGAGGCAGGAAGATAACTTGAACCCAGGAGTTTGAGATTGCTGTGAGTTAGGCTGACACCATGGCACTCTAGCCTGGGTGACAGAGCAAGACTGTGTCTCAAAAAAAAAAAAATGCATATACATATATAGTTTTAACAGTTTAAAAAAGAAAAATACAAATTTTAAAAATTGACATAAGCAAAAATACTTCCCCAAACTTGCCACGATAATTTTTTTTGAGACAGAGTTGCACTGTGTCATCCTCGATAGAGTGTTGTGGTGTCACAGCTCACAGCAACCTCAAACTCTTGGGCTTAAGTGATTCTCTTGCCTCAGCCTCCCAAGTAGCTGGGACTATTGGTGCCCGCCACAATGCCCAGCTATTTTTTTGTTGTACATGTCATTGTTGTTTGGCAGGCCTGGGCCGGGTTTGAAACCACCAGCCCCGGTGTATGTGGCTGGTGCCCTACCCACTGAGCTCCAGGTGCTGAGCCACATTTTTTACTTTTGAGACAGAATCTTACTCTATACCGTGGATAGAGTGCAGTGGCATCTTAGTTCACTGCAACCTCAAAATCTTAGGCTCCAGTTATCCTCTTCCCTCAGCCTTCTGAGTAGTTAGGACTACAAGCATGTGCCACAACACCTGGGTAGTTTTTATGTTTTTAATAGAGACAGAGTCTCGCTCTTGTTTAGATTGGTCTCGAACTCCTGTACTCAGGCTATCCATATGCCTTGGCCTCCCAGAGTGCTAGGATTAAAGGTGTGAGCCACTGTGCTCAGCCTCTGCAATAAAGTTTTTACCCAGAAATGTCTGGATTGTAACCTTTCCTGGATATCCTCTTTTGGACTAATAACATTTCTAGAGTTTGACACTGTTACCAATCAAAGCATGACTTAGAACTATCACAATTTATGCATTACCAATCCAGTTGCCATGATGTTACTGCAAGGGTCATTTCATGCCACTCTGGCCACAGCCTGGAGACCTGGCTGGTGTAGTATACCCAACTAGTCACGTGCAGCCTGACAGATCAAATTCTCACATGCCATATACTCAAATGCTTTTGTAAAATGATCATAATTATAAAGAATCACAACAATACAGAAACAATACAGAATAACTATTGTTCATAGTAGATACTCTTAGATTCTTAAGTGTAATATAGTAATTTAAATGATGAATGCTTTTTTTTTTTTGTAGTGATAGATTCTCACTTTATCGCCCTCGGAGTGCCGTGGCATCACACAGCTCACAGCAACCTCCAATTCCTGGGCTTAGGTGATTCTCTTCCCTTGGCCTCCTGAGTAGCTGGGACTACAGGTGCCCGCAACACGCCCAGCTATTGTTCTGTTTTGCAGTTCTGCTGAGGCTGGGTTTGAACTCACCGCCTTCGGTATATAGAACAGGCACCCTACTCAATGAGTCACAGGTGCTGCCCGATGAATGGTTTTTAAAGGTATCTCTTATAACTATTATATTATTTGGATGTCCTTGTATTTTAAATCCTAGATAAATGTTTTTCTATAGTGGTTTAAATTTAGAAGGTATTTGCCTTTTCCACAGCAGAAAAATTCAACCAGTGCATTTTGCAACTTAACTATAAAAAGTGATGAAATAACAGTGCCTAACTGAACTAGGAAGAAGGTGAAAAGTTACATACCATTTTTAGCCAAACAAATAACCTGTATTTTAATTTTAAGGTCTATCAAATACTTACACACATATTATTTGATACTTATAACCATAAATTACAAATGAGGAAACTGAGGCTTAGAGACTTAAGACACCTGTCCAAAGTCACACAGCTAGAAGGTAAAGGAATCTGAACTAGGACCAGGGCCCTAGTGGAAGATGTAGTCCAATGCAAGACAAAGTGTTATGCATCCAGAAAGCATAAAACACGTCATCAGAGAGCCTGAGAAAAGTCACTCTGGACCAAGCTTGGTGGTTCACACCTATAATCCCAGCACTTTGGGAGATCAAGTTGGGAAGATCAAATATAACAAAGTGTGAATACAGGTGTGGTGATGTGTGTCTGTAGGCCCTGCTACTTGGAAGGCTGAGATCAGAGAATCATTTGATGCCAGGAGTTTGTTGACGCATGGACGTATGATTATGCCACTACACTCCAGGGTGAGTGACAGAATGAGATCCTCTCTTTAAAAAAAAAAAAATTCGTTGTAAATTTTTACAAAGAAAGAGATTTTTTACATTAAAACCACATAAAACTGGGGGGGGAACCCTCAGTTTAGGCAAAAATTAATTTATATTTTAAAAAGATAAAGAAAATTCTTAATTGTTTGAAAAATAGGAACATTTTTAAAACGTCAAAGAAGATGAATATTAAATCACAAAAATACGTTAACACGAATTGAAGAAAATTAAGACCAGAAACAGCTGCAAATGGTAAGATTCAAGATTAGGAAGGAAAGTCAAGTCAGGAATATCAAGAGATGGGCTTCAAGGTAGACTGAAAAAAGGGATAACTGTGTGGCAGACGTTAGGTTTTCCTACCACACCCATATTCTCAAGATAAAAAGCAGCTCCAGGGTCTTCTTAGACTGGCATGTCCAAAATGTTTCTCTCTGCCTAGGAAGGCCTACATCACCAGGTCAGACAAAGCAAGTCCATTGAGAAAATAACTTCTTGTGAGACTAGAATATCAGCCTGTAGGGGATTCATGCGCATCAGCTGTAAGACCTTAGGTGAACTTTAAAACTAGAGACCAGGATTAATTCGGGAAAGCCCGTTAATATGAGAATATCCTACTTATGTGGTTCTTCCCTATCTCAAACTAGTTCGAAATAAACAGGTGAAGAAGTAAAACACCTGAAGACACAGGAAAACAACTGGGTCACCTGAGAGGTGTACTAATTTAACGCGAGTCATCAAAGCAAACAACGTGCCATGAAACACCATTTCTCATTTTTCAGACAAAATAAACTTCAAATAAACGACGGGCCACACGCTAAGGATTCATTTTTTTCCTCCGTTAGGGCTATTTCCCACTGAAGGAAGTTTGGAAAAGCTGGATCTCAATTTCAGCCAAATGCTGAGTGCCTCGAACTTCAGTCTAGAACTAAAAGGCTGTAAAGGAAGAAAATCTGTGGGCGCTCCAAGCCACCCAGAGGCTACCACAGCACAATCCTGAAAGCAAACTAGAGAAAAGTACGCGCGGCGCGGGGTACACAGAGGCAGACACGACGCCCGCCCAGAGCAACGTCGAGCCCGGCCGAGTCCAGCTCGCCGCTCGCGGCCTCGAGACCGGCTCCCCAGCGCCCCCAGCGGCCCGGAGGAGAGAGGGCGGCCCGAGAAACACGAATAGGGACACACCCTAGGGTTTCCCTTTGCCAAATTTTGTCTATTCATATTTTTGTCCTCCGAAATCCATACCACCTGTAAGGTAGGATTTCTGGCGTTCGAGTCCTGAGAGAAAGGGTAGGCTACGCTGGCCGCCGCAGGTTCGTCTGTTGTAAAACGGTGGGTTGATGGCGTGGCCCTTTTAATTGCGGTGTCTAGTGCCAGAGTGGCATCGCCCCTTTAAGTCCGGTGGCAGCCGCGGTTCCGGGGGCGGGGTCCGTCTTTGCCTGGACAAGGGCCGGCGCTGGGCGGCTTCTTTCGGGGGCTGGAACTCGCCTCACCGACGTCGGCTCCTGCGCAGGGCTGAGCCTCGTTCCTGATTGGCTGGTCGCAGGGCCCGTCCCCCCGCCCGCCACCCCTGGGTTCCCTCCCGGGTCCGCAGTGGAAACACTGCCCTCTCCCTTCTTGACCCCTATCCCTTCCTTCCTCCTCCTTTCCCTCCCTCCCTCCAGCCGCTGTCGCTTCTGGCGCCGCTGTCCCCTGAAGGCGCTCCCGGTTTGGCGATGGGGTCTCGGGCCTCCACGTTACTGCGGGATGAGGAGCTTGAGGAAATCAAGAAGGAGACTGGCTGTGAGTTGAGGCTGGGAGTGGGGGCGCTGCCCGGCGCCTGCGGCCGGCCGCGGGTCCGTGGGCCGCGGTCGCTAAGATCTGAAGGTGGGGTGCCTGTGCGGGGGCTGCCCTGGGCAGCCTGCGGGTTTGGAGACCGAGTTGGGAAGACCTGTTCTTCCAGCTGCAGCTTTCCGGAGCGGGAATCGAGCCCTTGTGGGCGCTGTCTTTCCCCACAAAGGCAGGAGACTCAATCGCTCATAATGCGTGGAAACCTCTTTTTTCTCCTCCCACCCCAATCCCCCAGCCCCTGAAAGTCCTCGGCCGGTGAAAGTCCCAGGCCAAACTCCTGTCCTCTGTCTATCTTCAACCACCTTTGCCTATGAAAAGGCATCCTGAACAGTGGGTAAAGCAGAAGCAAATTCAGGAATTCTGGATGGATGCTGTAGAAAACGTAATCCATTCTTGGGCAAGGACCTAAAACCACTGACAACTGTGAGAAATCGTAAGCAAGGTCTTGCCACAAACTGGATAAACAAATCCAGAAAGCAAGACCGTAAGGTTTTGGAAGACGTGACCCAGTGCCTGGAGATCTTTAAACAATCGAGGTTCTGAGAGTGTGAGACTTCTTTCAATCTGAACTTTTGGAGAAAAGCACAGATAGTGTGACCACCAGTTTCTTTTTTTTTTTCTTTTTTACTTACACTGAGGATACTTGCTGTCCTAATTTCATGTATATTGATTTCTAATATGCTGGTATATTATGCAGTCACTATTGAAATTGGATGTGATCCCAAAATCGCAGTGTAAATTTGTACTAGGAACTGATTTAATAGTTTAGTCTTTTCCTTATTAGCCTGAACAAAGGAACAACAGGGCTTTGGGAATTCAAAAGCTCTGTGAAGTACCATCATCCATTTGAATATCCCTTGATAATGCAATGTACAATACAATTGCTTTGATGCAAACAATATTTTCTCAGTATTCCTTTATGATTCCAGTTGGGTTATGAGTTGTGTGAGCACCTGATCTGTCTCTTCATGAATACCTGTCTTCGGTAATGATGTGACCAGTAACTCAGTGCCCCATATGTAGATCATACTGAGCCATGCTGGGGGAAATATGAAATTACTCAGGCAGTGACAGCCAGGGATAAATTAAATTAAATGCTGTCCTGTGCTTTCTGAGAAGTTAAAATTTCTAGAATCTTCAAGGTGGTAGGGTTGTTTTCTAGACCCACCCTTTGTCCAGTTGATTTGTTTCTTGCAGTATCTCATAACTATGGCCCTGAAGCTTTTCCATAAAGATCTTTAATGATGATGACCTCACTAACTTTTTTTTTTATAGAGGCAGAGTCTCATTTTAACACCATCGGTAGAGTGCAATGGCGTCACACAGCTCACAGTAACCTCCAACTCCTGGGCTTAGGTGATTCTCTTGCCTCAGCCTCCCAAGTAGCTGGAACTACAGGCACCCGCCACAACACCCAGCTATTTTGTTGTTGTTGTTGCAGTTTGGCTGGTCGGGTTTGAGCCCACCACCCTCGGTATATGAGGCCAGCACCCCACCCACTAAGCCACAGGCACCACCCGACCTCACTACTTTCAAGGCAGTCCTTGTAATGATTTTGAATGAATGACAGAAACTATTTCTGCTCTTTCTAATTTGCAGTGCTTACTTTGCTACTGGACCTTATCATCATTTTATGACTTTCTGAGCTCAGGAATAGAATTAGAGGCAGTTTGGAGTTAGCAAGCATTTTATTACACTTTGTGGCTGTGACTTTTGGCCACACTTGTAAATATAATAACTATTTTAGGTACAGGGTGATGCCTGAATTAATGCATTCATGCTTAAAATAGTCATATAATAAGGAAGTGTAAAGCATAGTGAAGATGAGAAAAACCATTTTGCCTGAGAATGAAGGGACTAGTAATCCCGTTTTGCTTTATATTACATTTGACCAAATGAAAAGACCTAGATTGCTGTAGGACAGTGGGATATTCCACCATGTGACTTGTGAACAAACAGAAATGAGTACTCATGGAAGATCTGTTTTCCCTGTTGCCAAAGAGTGAACATGGGGGAGATTCTCAATTATAGTCAATACAATTGAGACAGAATGCCTAGTGAAACAAGTACTTACTGAGTTTTCACAGTATCTGTTCAGTATTATGCTAGGTACTCAGAGCAGATGGTGACAACAGATGCCAGTAACTTCATAGGGAAGAGAAGGCCAAGAGAGTTATGATTAATATCATGACATAAGTAAGCTGAAATTTTGTGGCCCCCACCTTCAGAAATGAGAGAAAGAGATAGTCCTTGTGGAGGACAGGAATTGGGCTTTGGTGCATGCATGAAGGGATTAGATTTGGATAAATTGACCCAGGATATTTGAGGTGGCTCCTAGGAGTGATCTCCCTAAAGCCTGCTACAAAGTCATTCCTCTGCCCTGAGAGTTGAACCAACAGTTTATCAAATCATCGAAGTTATTTCTTAAAGCAGTAATTTTAGAATGAGTCAAAAGACTTTGAAGAATAAAACAACACACACCTGGAGGGTGGAGTAGAGAGGTGGAATTTGTCCTATTTTCAATGCTTCTTGTTCCATGAAGAACAATTGGGAGAGTAACAGTCAGAAACACATTAAAAACAAGTATAAGGGGCAGCACCTGTGGGTCAACAAGTAGGGCGCTGGCCCCATATACCAAAGGTGGCGGGTTCAAACTGGGCCTCAACTGAACTGCAAAACAAAAAAATAGCCCGGCGTTGTGGTGGACGCCTGTAGTCCCAGCTACTCTGGAGGCTGAGGCAAGAGAATCGCCTAAGCCCAGAAATTGGAGGTTGCTGTGAGCTGTGTGACGCCACAGCACTCTACCAAGGGCGATAAAGTGAGACTCTGTCTCTACAAAAAACAAACAAACAAACAAACCAGTATAAGACATTTTACTACTCTATTTGCCAGTAAGAAAATGTAGTATAATTGAGGAAAACTGACTTTATATTCAATACAAAAGCTTTGCATTTTCTGGAGGCCAAGGTGAGTGGATTCTTGAGCTCAGGAGTTTGAGACCAGCCTGAGCAAGAGTGAGACCCAGTCTCCAAGAATAGCCGGGTTTTGGCTCTGTGCCTGTGGCTTAACCGGCTAAGGCGCCAGCCATGTACACCTGAGCTGGTGGGTTTGAATCCAGCCCAGGCCCGCCAAACAACAATGATGGCTGCAACAAAAAATGTCCGGCATTGCGGTGGGTGCTCGTAGTCCCAGCTACTTGGGAGGCAGAGGCAGGAGACTCACTTGAGCTCAGGAATTTGAGGTTGCTGTGAGCTGTGATGCCATGGCACTGTATCCAGGTTGACAGCTTGAGGCTCTGACTCAAAAAAAAAAAAAAAAAAAAAGCTGGGTGTTGTGGCAGGTACTTGTAGTCCCAGTTATTTTGGGAGGCTGAGACAAGAGGATCGCTTGAATTCAAGGGTTTGAGGTTACTGTGCGATAATGACCCCAGTGCACTCTACCAAGGGCAACAAAGTGAGACTGTGCCTCAAAAAGAAAGCTTTGCATTGGAATTACTGATTATATTTCAACATTTTTTTTTTTTTTTAGAGAGAGTCTCACTATGTTACCCTCAGTAGAGTGCTATGGCGTCACAGCTCACAGCAACCTCCAACTCCTGGGTTTAGTCAATGCTCTTGCCTCAGCCTCCCAAGTAGCTGGGACTACAGGTGCCCTCCACAACGCCCGGCTATTTCTTTTGTTGCAGTTTGGCTGGGGCCGGGTTTGAACCCACCACCCTTGGTATATTGGGCCAGCACCCTACCCACTGAGCCAGAGGGACTGCCCAATATAGGGTTCTTTTGACAATTAAATGAGATAACTTATGTAAATTAGAATAGTGTCTGGTATAATAAATGCTATGTGTTATTATCTTGAACCATAGATAATAATCATGTATTGGGAAAATACCATTTGCATATGCTAGTTATATGTATGTGTGTGTGTATATGTATGTATGTGTGTATATATATATATGTGTGTGTGTATTTTTTGTTTGTTTGTTTGTTTGTTTGTTTTTTGGAGACAGAGTCTCAAGCTGTTGCCCTGGGTAGAGTGCCATGGTGTCATAGCTCACAGCAACCTCCAACTCTTGGGCTCCAGTGATCCTCTTGGCTCAGTTTTTCTATTTTTAGTAGAGATAGGGTCTTGCTTTTGCTCAGGCTGGTCTCTAATTCATGAGCTCAAGCAATCCACCTGCCTCAGGCTCCCAGAGTGCTAGTATTACAGATGGTGAGCCACCACACCCGGTCCATATGCTAGTTATAAAAACCACATGTAAGGCTGTATAATCGGGGGAGGTGACAGCATTTTATACATTTTTTATTTTCACATTTTCTATTTTCAGTAGGCATTGGATTAGGAATCGTGTACAGACATTTTGCCAAATCTTAGGATATGAAACTTCTAAATTTAGGGGTAGAATTTATGATTATTCTTTGCAATTTAGAAGACATCATCTAAGGAACACTTCATGTTGGCATAAGTCAGACATTTGCTATATTGTATTTGTTCTATTACCTTCTTTTACACTAATACATGTTCATAAATTAAAGTTCATTTGAATAAAAGATGAAATTGGGGGAAAGCCACAAATGTCTTGGAGTTTTTGTAATCCCCATCCTTAGTTTACTTAAGTGTAGCAATAAGCTGACTGTCAATTACTTAAAACCTTATTTATGAGAAACAATTCATACCAACAAAGCAATAATGAATGTAGATTCATTTATTTTAGTCTGTATTTTCTGGTATATGTCATGTGGTATGTGGAGCGTGTTCAACAGGTTTAGGATTGTACAGGCTGGTGAGGATCTGTTCATTTGAAAGGGTGTAATGATGATAGAACAAATGTGGGTTTCTCTACAATTCCACCAAAGTACAAGGCTAGCAAAGGTAATTGCTTGAGAACAAGTTCCAGGGCCAGTATGTAAGTGGAAGTGCAACTGTAAGCTGCTACTGCCTCCAGTGTAGGACCCTTTTAAGGGCCTCATCTGCCATGCTACAGTGCCTGCTACAAGTGCCTGAAATTTCTGTCACTACCAAAGACCCAACTGTCTTCCTCCTATTGAAATGGAAATGCACGGAACTAATACCTTTAGCTTTTTTTTTTTTTGCAGTTTTTGGCTGGGG
Source organism: Arctocebus calabarensis (assembly GCA_963573935.1). Taxonomy (NCBI): domain Eukaryota; kingdom Metazoa; phylum Chordata; class Mammalia; order Primates; family Lorisidae; genus Arctocebus; species Arctocebus calabarensis. The sequence continues at coordinate 4,873 of CAUYON010022317.1, read as the reverse complement.
CTGGGTTTGAACCCACCACCTCAGGCATATGGGGCCGGCGCCCTACTCCTTTGAGCCACAAGTGCCGCCCGATAGATGATTTTTTTTGAGACGGAGTCTCAAGCTATCGCCCTGGGTAGAGTGCTGTGGCATCACAGCTCATAGCAACCTCAAACTCTTGAGCTTAAGTGATTCTCTTGCCTCAACCTCCCAAGTAGCTGAAACTACAGGTGCCTGCTGCAATGTCTGGCTATTTTTTGGTTGCAGTCGTCATTCTTGTTTGGTGGGCCTGGGCTAGATTCGAACCTGCCAGCTCAGGTGTATGTGACTGGAGCCTTAGCCGCTTGAGCCATAGGTGCCAAGCCCATTTAGATGATTTTTTTTTATTTTTAGAGACAGTCTCACTTTGTCCCAGAGTGCTGTGGCGTCACAGCTCACAGCAACCTCTAGCTCTTGGACTTAGGCGATTCTCTTGCTTCAGCCTCCCGAGTAGCTGGGACTACAAGCAGCCGCCACAACACCTGGTTATCTTTTTGTTGCAGTTTGGCCAGGGCTGGGTTTGAACCTGCCACCCTCAGTATATGGGGCCAGCGCCCTACTTACTAAGTCACAGGTGCCACCCCGATTTAGATGATTTATAAAGCTCTCTACTTTTCTAGTTTTTTTTTTTTTTTCCTGACTGCTAGATAATGTGGATACTTCCCTAGTTCTAATACAAAGTCATATTTTTGTTTCTAGAAAGGAGTAAGACGTAACCACTTGGTATATTAGAGAGAGCTCTGAGGGAGAGAGACCCTAGGAAGTTTATTTTGGTAGGGGAAGGTGGTCAAGAGCTTAGAGTACTAGGAGTTTTGCTCATTTAGAAGATAATTGACTGGCTTGGCGCCTGTGGCTTAAGCAGCTAAGGCGCCAGCCATGTACACCTGAGCTGGCGGGTTTAAATCCAGCTAGAGCCCACCAAACAAGAATGATGACTGCAACCAAAAAATAGCCGGGTGTTGTGGCAGGTGCCTGTAGTCCCAGACACTTGGGAGATTGAGGCAGGAGGATCGCTTGAGCCCAGGAGTTGGAGGTTGCTGTGAGCTGTGATGCCATGGCACTCTACCCAGGGTGATAGCTTGAGGCTGTGTCTCAAAAAAAAAAAGAAGATAACTGACCCCAGCAAGCAGCTGCAAAGATATAAGCTTTATCTATTTTTTTGTGTGTGTATATATGTATTTATTTATTTGCAGTTTTTGGCCAGGGCTGAGTTTGAACCTGTCACCTCCAGCATATGGGGCCGGCACCCTACTCATTTGAGCCACAGGCACTGCCTTTTTTTTTTATATAGTCTTACTTTGTTGCCCTCAGGAAAGTGCCATGGCATGGCTCATGGCAACCTCCAACTTGGACTCAAGCGATCTTCTTACCTCAGTTTCTCTATTTTTGTTTTTTTTGTTTTGTTTTGAGACAGAGCCTCAAGCTGTCACCCTGGATAGAGTGCCGTGGCATCACAGCTTACAGCAACCTCCAATTCCTGGGCTCAAGCGAGTCTCCTCCCTCTGCCTCCCAAGTAGCTGGGACTACAGGCACCCGTCACAACGCCTGGCCATTTTTTGGTTGCAGCAGTCATTGTTGTTTGGCTGGCCCGGGCTGGATTCCAACCTGCCAGCTCATGTGTACGTGGCTGGCGCCTTAGCCCATTGAGCCACAGGCGCTGAGCCCGTTTTTCTATTTTTGGTAGAGACGGGGTTTTGATTTTGCTCAGGCTGGTCTTGATTTTATGAACTCAAGCAGTCCACCCTCCTTGTCCTCCCAGAGTGCTAGGATTATAGGTGTGCACCACCTCGCCCTATTTGTTTTTGAGACAGAGTCTCATTCTGTTGCCCAGGCTACAGTGCCATGGCCTAACCCTAGTCACAGCAACCTCAAACTCCTGAGTTCAAGCAATCCTCCTGTCTCAGCCTCCCAAATAGTTGGGTGTACAAGTGCCTGCTACAATGCCTGGCTCATTTTTCTATTTTTAGTAGCGATGGAGTCTTGCTCTTGCTCAGGCTAGTCTGGAACTCTTGAGCTGAAACGATCCACCTGCCTTGGCCTCTCAGAGTGCTAGGATTACAGACATGAGCCACCAGGCCTAACCAACTTCAAAATCTTATCTTCTTTTTTTTGAGACAGAGTCTCGCTTTGTCACCCTAGGTAGAGTTCCGTGGCGTCATAGCTCATAGTAACCTCAGAGTCCTGGGTTCAAGTGATTCTCTCACTTCAGCCTTCCAAGTAGCTGGGACTATACGTGCCTGCCACATCACCCAACTATTTTTAGAGGCAGGATTTTGCTCTGGTTCAGGCTGGTCTGGAACTCATGAGCTCAGGAATTCCACTTGCCTCAGCCTCTCAGAGTGCTGGAATTACAGGCATGAGCCACCATACCTGGCCCTAAATCTATTTTTATTTATTTATTTATTTTTTCAGACAGAGCCTCAAGCTGTTGCCCTGGGTATAGTACCATGGTGTCACAGCAACCTCCAACTGTTGGGCTAAAGCAGTAGAGATGGGGTCTCGCTTTTTTACTCAGGCTGGTTTTGAATGTGTGAGCTTGAGGTATCCACCTGCCTCATCCTCCCAGAGTGTTAGTATTACAGGTGTGAGCCACTGCGCCCAACCTCTAATCTTTTTATTTTAAAAAAATTTTTTAGAGGCTTAGTGCCTGTAGCTCAGTGGCTAGGGCGCTAGCCACATGCATCGAGGGTGGTGGGTTCAAAGCCAGCCAGGGCCTGCCAAACAATGACAACTACAACCAAAAAATAGCCAGGTGTTGTGGTGGCCCCGCTACTTGGGAGGCTGAGGCAAGAGAATCACTTAAGCCCAAGAGTTTGAGGTTGCTGTGAGCTGTGATGTTACGGCACTCTACCAAGGGTGACAAAGTGAGACTCTGGTCTCAAAAAAAAAAAAAAAAATTTTTTTTTTTTAGAGACAGAGTCAGTGTTTCTCTCTCTCTCTCTCTCTCTCTCTCATTCAAGCTTGGAGTACAGTGCCAGACCATATCTCACAGCAGCCTCAAACTCTTAGGCTCAAGTGATTCTCTTTCCTCAGCCTACCAAAGTGCTGGGGTTACTGTCTGGAGCTGCTGGACCTGACCTAAAATCTTTTATCTAGAGCCACCTTTGGCTGCACTTTTATGCTTTGCATAGGTTATCATTCTGTTCTTTTGCATTAAGATTTAGGATAAGGGCAAGGACAAAATAACATTTTTCTTTTTCTTTTCTTTTCTTTTTTCTTTGTTGCAGTTTGGCCAGAGCCAGGTTTGAACCCGCCACCTCGGTATATGGGGCTCAGTGAGGTGCCCTACTCACTGAGCCACAGGCACTGCCCAATAACTTTTTTCTTTTCCCCTTTTAGTTTTTACTTCTTGCTCTGTCATTTTTCTGTGCTTCTTGGCATGTATCTGAAATACCTTCCTCTCAGCACAATGCAGTGATGATAGAAAGACTTAGTCAGGAAGGTTGATGCAGTCTTTTATTTTTTATTATTTTTTTTAATTTTGAGACAGAGTCTCACTTTGTTGCTATTTTTTTAAAGACAAGGTCTCACTCTGGCTCAGGCTGATCTGGAACGATCCTCCTGCCTCAGCCTCCTGAGTAGCTGGGACTACAGGTGTCCTCCACAAAACCTGGCTAATTTTTCTATTTTTAGTAGAGACGGGGTCTCACTCTTGTTCAGGCTAGTCTCAAACTCCTGCCCTCAAGCAAGCTGGCTGCTTACCCTCCCAGAGTGCTAGGATTACTGAAATTTAGTAATTCTTTAATGCCTTGAGTTTTGCTAAATTAAAGTGAACTTTAGTATATAAGAGTAAACCTTTGAAGTCTGAGGCTAGAGCCAGAAGAGACTGGTCAAGTTCTTAAATGGTTATAACTGGCAGAATCAAGAGGGAAATAGAGAGTAATTAGTGCAGTAATAAAACTGTGCCTTCTGACTCCTGACATAAAAGATGATGATGATGATGTGATGATAGCTAACCTGGAGTGCTTGTCATACATGCATATGCCAGGCACTTTGCCACCACTTTCCTTTCAATGACTTGGTTAGTTTAGCTACAGCCCCTTCACTTACCCCTCACTGGTAAGCTCTGATGCTATGAATGGAATCAGAATCTATCTTCCTGATCCATAACAGCGTGTATTCTTTACAGTGAGCTGTTCATACCTGCCTGGTTGCAGAACAGTCCACAGTTGCTTCCTGAGTGGTTACTGGACCCCTACTGCCTCTAACCTGGATGGGAATGATTTTGCTCCTTTCTCTTGCTTTCTGCTTATCTTTGAGCAGTAGTGTAGAATAGAGCCCAGCTTCCAGGGTGAAACCTAATGCTAAAGAATTCACAGCCACACCTAGTATGTCCTCTCATCCCAGGTCTGGGTCACTCACTTCCTGCTTGCCCCTGTTTACTCTGTTCCATTGTTCCCGATGCTGAAGTAAATTTTTGTTCCATGAGCTGAGGGAGGAGGACAGCTATCAGAACTATCAGCCACCCTTTTAAAGCTCTGAAGGTACAGCCTAGGACAAAGTCCACACTTGTTATACCCTTTTGGCTGTTGTCTTTTCTCCTGTGATTTTTTTTCTCTTATCTCCAATCTGCCAATGGACCAAACTATTTATCAGAAACGCCTTTTTGCGGCTCGGCGCCTGTGGCTCAACGGGCTAGGGCGCCAGCCACGTACACCTGAGCTGGCGGGTTCGAGTCCGGCCCAGACTCGCCAAACAACAATGACAGCTGCAACCAAAAAATGGCTGGGGCGTTGTGGCGGACGCCTATGGTCCCAGCTGCTTGGGAGGCGGAGGCAGGAGACTCGCTTGAGCCCAGGAATTGGAGGTTGCTGTGAGCTGTGATGCCACAGCACTCTATCCAAGGTGACAGCTT
>CAUYON010022316.1:0-18758 GCA_963573935.1 Arctocebus calabarensis | reverse complement strand
CCAGCTACTAGGGAGGCTGAGGCAAGAGAATCGCTTAAGCCCAAGAGCTGGAGGTTGCTGTGAGCAGTGTGACGCCACGGCACTCTACCCAGGGCGATAAAGTGAGACTCTGTCTCTACAAAAAAAAAAAAAAAAAAAGCAGAAGTGGTTAAGCCTCCCCTTTGCTTAAGTTTGTTAGGAGAGTTCCAGCACAGGGAGGTGAAGGTTGTTGGTATTATTTTGATGTCAGCTTCCTCCACAGTGGCAAGAAGCCAGCAGTAACCTTGCTGGACTAGGGCAGTGTTTTTCAACCTTTTTTATCGCATGGCACACTTGAACTTATAGTTAAACTTCCACTGCACTTAAATTATGTTGATAAAAAAAAAAAGAGTGAACATGGGCAGCGCCTGTGGCTCAGTGAGTAGGGCACCGGCCCCATATACCGAGGGTGGCGGGTTCAAACCCCGCCCCGGCCAAACTGCGACAGAAAATAGCCGGGTGTTGTGGTGGGCGCCTGTCATCCCAGCTACTCGGGAGGCTGAGGCTAGAGAATCGGCTAAGCCCAAGAGCTGGAGGTTGCTGTGAGCTGTGATGCCACAGCATTCTACTGAGGGCAATAGAGTGAAACTCTGTCTCTAAAAAAAAAAGAGAGAGAGAGTAAACAAATAATATACTTACTGTGCTTTGAACTTCTTTCGAAAATGTGAACTAGAGGGCGGTGCCAGTGGCTCAAAGGAGGAGGGCACTGGCCCCATATGCCAGAGGTGGCGGGTTCAAACCCAACCCTGGCCAAAAACTGCAAAAAAAAAACAAAATGAACTAGAGTCTAACAGGATGTGGTGGGAAAAGGCTGTTGCAGTTACACTACAATAACCCTGGGCTGCTGCCCTCGGCCTTTCGGGTCAGCTTGCAGAGCTGTGGGGCTTTCTGGGGAGTCGAGGTGCACATAAGCCTTGGTGTGTCCACGGTTGGTACCGTCATCATCAGCACTGGCATCACTACACATCTCTGGGGTAGAGTAAAGGTGACACCGTAAACTGTGCTCTGAGACGGTGAGTGGGAACTCAGCCGCTTCCTCGCAGCCTTTGCTGAGGACGTCGAGGGGAGGTGGCCAAAGCCTTGGCAGAGCCCCTGCTTTTTTCCTTGTGGAGTCCTCGCCCTCAAAGGACATTTTATTCTGTTTTTATTGATGTTGAGACAGAAGCAACTCCCATAATTTTGTGCTCCTGAGCAGAACTTTCCGAAAGGTTCTGAGTTACGGAGGTGGGATGTTGTGCGGAAGTCCAGGCCCTTCGTTGAGTGAGTGCACGTCAAACACGCAGATCGTCTGAGGCAGTTGGTTTTATTGTTCTGGAGCTCAGGTGTCTCAAATGCTGGGCAATGATCTTAACTCCCACAGCAGGTCAGACTCAGTAAACACACTCGATACTGTTTCCTTATAGAGTTCAAGAAGTTCTTTGCTTTAGATGCTCAACAGAAAAAGGATGTTTTTGTGACTAGCAGCAGAGATTTCTTCTTTGAAGGGCTCGAGGTCATTTCCCAAAGGGCCAAATGTATTTCAATAGACTAATCTTCACTGAACACCTACCTCATGCTCAGCAGTTTTTCAATGTTGTAGCACAAGTATGAGTCGTAGAGAACTTAGGGTAATAATTATCATTAATACTAAGGCTTTGGGTTGGAGCAGTGGCTCTCACCCCAAATCTTAGCATTTTGGGTGGCTGAGGCCAGAAGTTCAACACCAGCTTGGACAACATAGTAAAACCCTGTCTCAAAAAAATGAAAAACAGTTAGCTGGGCATGCTGATGCACAACCACTGTTCCGGCTACTTGGCCGGCAGAGGTGGACTTGAGCCAGGAGCTAGAGGCTGCGGGCAACAGAGCAAGACCCTATCTCTTAGAAAAAAACAAAGAACCCCAAACTAAGCACTTAGTAAATGCCAGACTCTCTACTAGTGTCCTTACACATACTGTTTCACTTAATCCTTATAACCACCTGGGGTATGTCTCACTGTGTCCATTTTACAGATAAAGAAACTGAGGCTTAGAGAACTTTTGTAACTTGCTAAATGGTGGGGCTAAATCTGCCTGATTTAAGCCCACAGCCTGTTCTCCTGGGGTGTTGCTAGAGAGGCAGGATGGACTCCAGGGACCTGTTTAAGTAAAAAATGAGCTATTTAAGTTTTGAGAAGAGAAAATGGCTTAATAGCACTCTAAGAGGAGATAAAAGGACTTGGGATTCCTGCCATTTATGCGTTCAGGATGGGCCTGCAGTGGAACTGTGGCTGTCATAAACGCTAACGCCATCAAACGCGGTATTAATAAAAATATGGAATCCGAGGAATAAGTGAAGGCAGCCAGATGATCAGGGAGCTAGAGGTTGGCCTTCTGAGAAGTGATGGAACGAATTAGGGAGTTTTGGCCTTCAACTATTTGTTCACAGGGCAGAAGGCCTAGGCTCACTCTGCAGGCCTCCTGAGGAGAGTCCTGGGCCCAGGTCACCAAGTTACGTACCTGAACTCCACAGAGACGCCTCACACTTAGAACTGTTCCGGAATGGCTCAGGCTGCCCTGAGTGAGGGTAACGAAGCGTGGAAGCCACGGCTGTGAGGTCGACAACAGGGCTCTATAGCCCTGGGGGCTGCAGGAGCTCAGGGCAGGGAGGCCTGGAGGCATGGGGGTTGGTTCCTTCACAACTGGAAAGGGTAGGGTTTAAAAGTTGGTGGAAGAACATAAGGAATGTAAAGAAAAGGGAGTGGGCATTTAAAAACTTACTTGCTTTGTTTATTGACTAGAGGGGCATATGGCTCGAACATGACCTAAGGTGCTGATTGGGCAGGAAAAATAAGGTGCCGTCAGAGGAGTCGAGGGCACTTAGGTGGGAGGCAGGGGAGCCTTGGAAGGGACATTTATTTACTGAGCCTTTAACTCAATACATGGCCCAAACTGTTTTATTTGCCAGAGACTGGCTTTGGCATGATGATACAAAAGGGCAACCCATCCATTCTTACAAAACCAGCCTCTCTGAAGTGTCAAGTGCAGAGCCTTAGCTGTTGAATTTCGCCACCCACGTGCAGACTCGTGTGTGGTTTTAGCAGTGAAGTGGGGAACGTAGGTCAGCTCATTATACCCCTATGTTTTGGCCACCCTGAAGGCAGGGAGGACCCTCCCCCTCCCCCGTTATTAACGCTGTGCCACGAGGCTGTGCAGAGGTCTGGTGCTTATGCACTGAAGTCTCTGGGGAGGCAGGGCAGGCCCCGCAAGCTGGTGTGAGACGGCAAAGAAAGGTGGCTGGCTGGGCTGTGTCACATTTAAGGGGTGGGTTAGAACGCACGTGGTCAGGGCCCTGTGGGTGTCAGTCTCCGGCTGGCCCCAAACGAGGGCACACCTGAGCTTGCCGATGAGCCTGCCCAGGTGTGGGCAGAAGACGATGAGGGAGGGCTGGGCTTAAAAGCTGTGAGCAGTCAGTCGTCGAAAATGAAGTCAGATTCCTCGTCCTGGCCCATGGGTAGAAAGCACTTTTCCAGGGCCTCGACGGGAGCTGGTGTGAAGACCAGACTCCAGCCAGGCCTTGCGCTGTGCGAGCGTGTGACCGAGGCAGATGTCTGTCCACTGTGTGCCTTACGTCCAGGCCCCGCTGCCGGTCCATAACCAGGTGCTACCTTCGATCGAGAGTGTGGATGGTTCCGACCCTTTGGCAACTCTGCAGACCCCTCTAGGTAGACTGGAGGCAAAAGAAGAAGAGGATGAAGATGAGGACGAGGACACGGAGGACGAGGACGAGGACGACGGTGAAGACACAGACCTGGACGACTGGGAGCCGGACCCACCCCGGCCCTTCGACCCGCATGACTTATGTAAGTGGGGGCGCTGGGCCCGGGGACGGAGCGTGTGTGCACGGGGTTCGAGCCCCGAGTCCTGCCCACGTCCTGTCCCCGTGGGGTGCACTGTCTGCGTGGTTCTGCCTGACCTCCCCAGCAGCCTGTGGGGTGCGGTGCTGACCCTCTCGGGGACTTTCCAGTTTCCCTGGAGGGTGAGCGGAAACTCAGAAGAGGTTAGGCAGGCTGCTCATGGTCACAAAGGGATAGTGGGGTCAGGAGTCTGAGTCTCGGTCTCTCTGACACCAGAGAGTCGGGTACCGGCCCTCAACGGTTGGCCTGCCCATTCCGGGACTGTTTGGCCATTTCAAGTATTTCAGCTTTGACAAGTGCGCTCTGCTCTGCCTCGTGCATGGTCATTTTCACAGATGCTCGCTGCGTCCCAGGTGCAAGTGCTCTCCCGACCTGGGCAGTAGTCGCTTCCCCAGGGTCCTGCTGCTAAGTGGAGAGCCAGACTCAGTTCTGCGGTCTGGGCCACGCCCGCCGGCCTCTCTACTGCCAGTAGAGGCGCAGCTCACACCTACTAATCACTGTTTCTTCCTAATGACTTTAAGGCTCCCGTAGCCAAGTTCTTTATTTGCGTTTTTGAGGCTATTCAGAGCTTTGTGGTCTCACCCTGTTTCTCCTGGACCTTCTGTGTGGTGGTGGCAAAACCTGTCTGCTTTGGATCAGTATTTGGCTGCAGGTCTCAACCCAATCCAGCAGAGAACTTCTTTGTTTTTCTTTGAATTCTTAAGTTTTTAAGGCCTCTCCTAAGTCAAAAAGTAGCTCTCTATTATTGAACAGTTGTAAAAATTGAACATTCCCATTTCCTAAACGAGGTCACCCACCACACGGCCAGAGTGGGGTAAAATGTAGTTGGTCAATGAAACCCGTTCAGTGTCATGAGCGTGATGATCTGTGTGGCCCAGTCATGTCCCCTGTTGCATGGCTTGTATGTGTGTAGTTGTGGCAGGTAACTTACAGATGGGCACTCCTGGCAGGCGGAATGGTCGGGATGGTCTGGAAATACATGTCCCATCAGGGGGGCTGATTATTATCCAGGTGCATGCTATAGTATTATAAATTCATTCATTTTTTTAGCATTCTTATCAGATAGTGGTTTGCACTGAACTCTGACACCATCTAGCAGTTTTTGAATTAGATAACGTGGTTTCTAAAACTCCCTTTAAGGAAATTGGTCAAACAGTATTGCTGGGTCCCCACACCCGAGCAGTGTTATTGAGATATTATTTACATACTTCAACATTCACCTATTTTTGTCTAATCAGATTTTTCAGGATTTTACCTAATCAGGTCTGTTTTCTTTTCAGACACATTGCAATTGATTTGTAAATTTGGTGGCTACTATTTGAATTACTATGCAGCAGATTTGAAATAAATCACAGCCTGCACATTCTTTTTGGCAAGCATGAGCACATTCGGCCTGGATTTAGAGGAAAATTACAGGATTTGTATCGGTCTACAGAAGCTAATGTATTAAAGTTGAATGGGTAGTACCATTGTAGGAGTTAAGTGAATTTTGGCCTGAAAACTTAGACGTGGGGATTTTTGCAGTCTGAACTTTTTGCCTGACATCAATTCGTAGTGAGGAATTTGACTTTTCTTCAAGTCTGCCTCTCTTTTGCAGGGTGTGAGGAGTGTAATAACGCTCATTCTTCAGTGTGCCCGAAGCACGGCCCCTTGCACCCGATCCCCAACCGGCCCGTGCTCACCCGAGCCAGAGCGAGTCTCCCTCTGGTTCTGTACATAGACAGGTTCCTTGGAGGAGTGTTCTCCAAAAGGCGCATTCCGAAGCGCACGCAGTTTGGCCCTGTGGAGGGCCCCCTCGTGAGGGGGTGTGAGCTGAAAGACTGCTATATTCATCTGAAGGTAATTCATGCTTTGTCATGGTTCACCCTTGTTCCTTTAATGGTTTTTCCAGGAGCATTCAATTTTCTGCTGAGTCTCTTATTTCAATTTCATAGCTGTTGTTTGCTAGCATTTTTCTTTCTATGCTTAATTTGTTTTAAGTGGGAACTTTCTCTCTCACCAATAAACTGGAGATTGCAATTTTGGGTTATGAATAATTCAGAGGGCTATAGTCCCGAGGGGCTATAATAGTTTATTAGGGCTACTGTAATAAAATACCACGGACTGGGAGGCTTAAACCCCAGACATTTATTTTCTCGTTGGGTCCTGGAGGCTGGAAGGCCTAGATCAAGGTTTTGGTAGGGTGTTTTTTTCTGTGTTCTCCCTCTGTGGCTTGCAGATGGCCACCACCTCGCTATGTCGTCACAGGGTCCTTCCTCTGGCTGGCCCGTGTCCTAATCTACTCTTGATACAAGGACCAGTCACATTGGATTAGGGCTCAGCCTAGTGACCGCATTTTAGCTTAATTACCCTTTCAAAGGCCTTATCTCCACATACAGTCATGTTCTGAGTTGGGTCTTCACCGGGAATTTAACCGGTGAAGACACAATTTAGCCTGTAACTGGGGCTTTGACAGCCACCTTCTTTCTTTTTTGAAAAATAACTTTAGAATACAAAGAGGATTATGTAGATTTTATGTAATTTGCTATGTGCTGGTAATGTTTGCAGGGAAACCACTTCAATTTTGTAACAAGTCTGTCCTTTTGAATCTTTGGTTTAAAAAATAAAGTTCATATAGTGAAGTATTTATATCGGTCTCTCTTTACATCTGATAGTTTTGCTTCCATCCAAATCTCCCTGCCATCTGCTTCTAGAATAGCTACTCCAAAAACTAAGAAGTTGCTAAGAACTAAGACAGGGCAATGAGAAGGGTAAATATTTGGGATGCGTTTTTTGACAAGTCAGTTGCTGTCATGGTGCTTTTCTTTGGTAAGTGCTGAAGATCCCCAAGCAAGAATATTACTTGCTAAAGAGAAATGCTTTCCTTGGGCTGCACATTGTAAAGGATGCCTTTGAATCCCCAAAGGAGGCAAGTTGTAATGAACCGGAGAGTTTTCTGCTTATTTATACCATTTTTTTGTCATGTTAGTTTTGCAAAATACTAAAAATGCCATGCAATTAGATTGTTAATGTAGATTAATGTAGATTTTACCAGGCAATTCTCTTACCTTACAGGTGAGGCTTCAGAAAGTATATTTTCTCTTTTACATTAGGCAAGTCACAATGTCAGTATCTTTCTAGATTTTAAGGGAAGACTCGGGATATATGGTTCATTTAGGGAGCAGTGGTTTATAAATTATGAGGCGAGTGTGTATCCTGTTGAAGGTTTTATTTTCGTGGTGTGGCTTTTTACTTTTTCTTTGGTTACAGGTTTCTCTTGATAAAGGGGACAGAAAAGATAGGGATTTGCATGAAGACCTATGGTTTGAGCTGTCTGATGAGACCCTGTGTAACTGGATGATGTTTGTACGTCCAGCCCAGAATCACCTGGAGCAGAACCTGGTGGCTTACCAGTACGGCCACCATGTGTATTATACAACAATAAAGAACGTGGAGCCCAAGCAGGAACTGAAGGTACAGTGCGGGGTCTACAGTGCGATTTGTGAGCAATACCGACTACTTAGGGTTTTTCCTAATTTTTTTCCCCTTCAAGTGGGATTGTTACAAAGGTGGTTCTTTCCTGGTAATTTACTTACTTATTGAGTAGCTCAATAAGTAAAGAAAAGCTACAAAAATCCTATCTTTGGAACTGTCAAGTAGGCCATCTATAAGTCCCCAACAAAACATGTAAAAGGAAATTCCTATCTCACACCATCTATCCTAACAAACTTCTGTATTTCTTTTTTTTTTTGAGATAGAGTTTTACTTTGTCACCCTCGTAGAGTGCTGTGGTGTCACAGCTCAAACTCTTGAGCTTAAGCCATTTTCTTGCCTCAGTTTTTCTATTTTAGTAGAGATGGGGTCTCACTGTTTTGCTGAGGTTGGTCTTTTAACTTGTTAGCTCAAGTAATCCGCCCAGAGTGCTAGGATTATAGGTGTAAGCCACCATGCCTAGCCGATAATTTTTTTTTTTTTTTTTTTTTTGAGACGGAGCCTCAAGCTGTCACCCTGGATAGAGTGCTTTGGCATCACAGCTCACATCAATCTCTAACTCCTGGGCTTAAGCAAGTCTCTTGTCTCAGCCTCCTAAGTAGCTGGGACTGTAGGCGCCCACCACAACGCCCAGCGATTTTTTGGTTGTAATTGTCATTGTTGTTTGACAGGCCTGGGCTGGATTCAAACCTGCCAGCTCTGGTATATGTGGCTGGCGCCTTAGCCACTTGAGCTATAGGTGCTAAGCTGCCAATAAATTCTTGATAAGAAAAAAACTGAAGTGGGGTGGTTCCTGTAGCTCATTGGGTAGGGTGCTGGCCACATACACATACTCGAAGCTAGCAGGTTGGAGCCTGGACTGGGCCTGCTAAACAGCAATGCCAATTGCAACAACAACAATAGTGTGGCGTTGTGGCGGGCACCTGTAATCCCAGCTACTCTGGAGGCTGAGGCAAGAGAATCGCTTGAGCCCAAGAGTTTGAGGTTGCTGTGAGTTGTGATGCCACGGCCCTCTACCTAGGGTGACATAGTGAGACTCTGTCTCAAAAAAATAACAAAACTGAAGTGAATACTTCTTCTTTTTTTTTGAGACAGAGCCTTAAGCTGTCACCCTGGATAGAGTGCTGTGGCATCACAGCTCCAAGCAACCTCCAATTCCTGGGCTCAAGCAAGTCTCCTGCCTCTGTCTCCCAAGTAGCTGGGACTACAGGCGCCCGCCGCAACGCCCGGCCGTTTTGTTTTTTTTTTTTTGGTTGCAGCCGTCATTGTTTGGCGGGCTCGGGCTGGATTCGAACCCGCCAGCTCAGGTGTACATGGCTGGCGCCTTAGCCCGTTGAGCCAGAGGTGCCGAGCCAAGTGAATACTTCTTCTTCTTCTTTTTTTTTTTTTTTGCAGTTTTTGGCCGGGGCTGGGTTTGAACCCGTCACCTCTGGCATATGGGGCCAGCACCCTACTCACTGAGCCACAGGCACCACCCTAAGTGAATACTTCTTAACTGTGGAGAGTTATTTTTCTCTTTTAAACGAATAGATAGAACTGTAGAGGTACAGACAGAAACAATTAAATAAGAATACAATAGTTCAGCATAACAACTGAAATAACAGAATGGGGGAAATGTTTGTAATATGTATTCAAAGATTTAAGTGTGAAAACTGAGAGTTGCACCTCTAATCTTATTATACGCCCATCGAGAAAAGAACAAATGCCAGGATTAGACTTTATCTGGAGGAGGAAACAAATAGTAAAAATAATTAAATTTTTTTCTCAACATTAATAGTTTTAAAAGCTGTTAAAATAACCATTAGCTACTATTTTGTTAAGTTAACAAAAATGGGTGGGTACAGTAAGATGAATGTGAGGATTTTTAAAAAGAGAGATAATTACAGAATTGCATTATTTTATAAGACATTTCTGGAATCATATAGTGAAATGTTTTTGGCCAAGGAAACCAAATCCTTGAAAGTTAGTCTGAGGAAATATTTATAAACAAAGATAGAACTAGATACTTTAGAATTTTGTAATAACATATTTCACTCATTCTGAGTATCAGTGACTTTAACATGCACCTTTGTTTTATATACTGTTAAGAAAAGAAATGCTAGGCTGGGCGCAGTGGCTCCCAACCTGTAGTAGTGGTGGTCTGGGAGGCTGAGGCAGGCAGATTACTTGAGCTTCAGAGTTCTAGACCAGCCTGAGCACGAGCAGAGACCTTATCTCTACTGAAAAATAGAAAAATAGAAAAGAGCAGAGACCCCATCTCTACTGAGGCAAGAGGATCACTTGAGCCCAAGAATTTGAGGTTGTTGTGAGCTGTGATTGCCACGGCCCTCTACCCCAGGGCAGCAGAGTGAGACTCTGTCTTAAAAAAAAAAGAGAGAGAGAAGAAAAGGAAAGCTGCTAGTTAAATTATATTATAGTGCTTAAAGAAAACAACAAAATAGCTACTTTATATTTATTGAAGGAGCTGTTTTAGACGTAATCACAGTTTTAAAATTACATCACACTTGCACATACACAGTGAGGCGCACTTCAAGTCAAATATCCTGGTTGGGGTATAAACCGCTCTGCGCACTCTTCTTCTTCTTTTTTTTTTTTTCATTTTTCGCCATGGATGTCGGTGCCTTTCTGTGTGCTGTCACCTTCTGTCTGCAGGAGTGTTGCTGCTGCTCCTGTCATTGTAAAATAAATGCTCCGCAATTGCTGGTGGCGTGTTTCCCCAAACCAGGGTGGCCTTTCTGCAAGTTTTGACACTGTGCTTTCCCATTTGACTGAACTCATCTTGTCTTTTCCCTCAATTGAATTGTCTGTATCCTTGGTAGTTAAGTGGTTTTTGATTGAGTCAGTGGGAAGTTTCTGACAATTTGCTATCTGATGCCTTAATGAGAGGCCCTGCAGGCTGCTCGCCAGCCTCACATTGCTTTGAAATTTCTTTTGTTTGTTCTGAGGGAAATGGCAAATTTTTCGGGCCTATTTTTGCATCACTTGGCATCAACTCATGGAGTGCCAGCAGGCTGACAGTGAATGAGGTGAGAAAGAACTAAGAACTCGGCCAGGTTTGTGCAGGAACGGGAAGCAAGGAAATGAGACCCGAGTCCTGCACACAGCTGCAGGCTGCCATAGAAGGTGGGCACATTCCGACTTCTGAAACACTGAAATATAGAAAAAGGAGAAATATATCCTGGAATTGATGGGTTAGAGTAGAGTTTGGAATAGTAAAATGCTAAACTGCGCTAAGTCCAAACCCGGTCATAGTTAAGTAAGTTGTAGAATACAGACTCTATAGAATATTATCCCACAGTTTACAGATGAAGTCTCTATTAATATTTCCATACCTTTAAAATAATGTTCCTTAAAATTATAGATGATCGGTTGATTTAGTGATTAATATATAGAACCCCAGCCATGTTTCAGACACTAGGAAAAGACAGACTGGCTTCCTATGTCCCGGGATCTTGTATTCTAGAGGAAAAATAGAAGGATGTGAACAAGCAAATAAGATCGCAGAGGGGTGGGTGCCAGCAAATGACGGGAAAGGGACTGGCTTAGGGTTTAGGTGTGTTTAGGGGAGGCCTTGCTGGCTGAGCACTGTGGAACAAGAAGGGCCAGCACAGCAGAGGGTGGGACAGGGAGGGGGAAGGGAGACGCAGGGGCGAAGGCACGGGGTGGGAAGGAGCTGGCGGCAGACCCTCAGACCCTCCCGGCTGAACAGTGGGCAAGACAGCGTGATGTGGACTGGGGCTGGGGAGGACACGGAGCCCTTGAACACTGTCACCAAGCATTTGAGGTTTATCGTGAAATGAGAAGCCATTGCCTGCATGACGACATCTGACTGTGTTTTCATCAACACAGACGTGCGTATTTGTTGCACACATTTTGGGGGTACATATAATGATCAGATCAGGGTACTTGGGATTTAAGGAGACCACTCTGGCTCCTGTGTAGAGTGTGGAGAAACGGGGGGGTGGGGGCGGGGTGGGAGGCTAGTTAGACGATTGGTAGAACAGGCAACTGATGGTGCTGGGTGTGTATCTGGGCAGCAGAAGCAGAGATGGCAAACATCTCAGCAAGCAGCCGCCCTTGCTAAAGGCTACAGAAGCGAGTGGAGACATCAAAGACAACTTTTGGGTGGAAGGTATTTGCTGTGATGTGGAAGATTGGCAGGGGTGGGAATGTGAGTTGGGAGGGATCAGAATTCCATGCTGAACAGGTTAAGTTTGAGCTGTTTGTGGAACATCCAGAATGCCCGGTCACAATCGCTCAGAGGAGCAGAGGAGGGTCTGGAATGGAGATCTTGATGTGGGGGTCGTTAGCATGGAGTGAGTTGGAAAGGGACATGATCACCTGCGTTTAAAATCAGAAGGCCTTGCACTTGGACTAAGCTTTTGAGGAACACTACCATTTCGAAATTAGAGAGAGGAAGAAAGCCAGAGGAGAGTGAGCAGGAACAGCCAGCAGGAGGGGGGAAGGAAGCCTGAGCGGAGTGTGGTGGGATTTGGAACAGTCACCTGGTTGCCCCAGTCAGAGCTGTTTGGTGGCCGGCACTTAACAATTACAACTGTGTACAAACCTGTGTTTAATACAGATTAGAAATCAGGGCAACCTGTTTATTTAGATGAAGTGACTTTGGGATAGAATTCCTATGAAGTTGTTAGAATAGCAGAACAATTTTCTAAAGAGGTAAAAGATAACGTGCTGTGTGCCTCAGCAAAATGACTTCAGACTGGCGGTCTGCTGGAAGGGGATAGTGGGGAGACTCATGGCATGATTTTTTTTTTTTTAATGAGCTGTGGAAAAGCCTGAATTGTTTCACATAAGCAGGAGAAAAAACTTACGCATGCGAAGAACATCTGGTGATGTAGTTCTTG
Source organism: Arctocebus calabarensis (assembly GCA_963573935.1). Lineage (NCBI taxonomy): Eukaryota > Metazoa > Chordata > Mammalia > Primates > Lorisidae > Arctocebus > Arctocebus calabarensis. Next base: position 6,532 of record CAUYON010022316.1, on the reverse strand, counting down.
ATGTTATATTTGGTTCTTGCAGGTGTGGTACGCTGCCTCCTACGCTGAGTTCGTGAACCAGAAAATTCATGACATTTCTGAGGAAGAAAGGAAAGGTGGTTGGACGTTTATATTTTACATTTTCTATATGAATTTTAAATTGTATATATTACATCTTTGTTCATCCTCTAAATTTTTGATCTCAGTATATTTCAGCAGACATATCAGTTTTTTAGAGCTATACATCTCCATCTAATTCTAGGATCAAATTATAATGACATATTAACGTTTCTTTCATGAGTGCTGGAAAATAGTGTTTAATATAATGAAAACCTCCAAATACCAAATTAGAACCTAGATCAGAGGGTGATTCCTATCTCTGAGGACAGAGCAAGGCAGGCCTTGGCTTTGTTTTTAATGTAAATGTCACTGCAGTATAATCTTCATGTAGAAAGGCACACATCAGAGGTAGATGGCTTGATGGACTTTCACAAAGGGAATGCACCTTCGTACGTACCTGTACCCAGATCAAGACCGAACATTACTAGTATCCTGGAAGTTCGTTGTACCTTCTACTTCGCACGCCCAAGTATAATTACTCTTCTGACTTCCAGTGCCACACATAAGATGTGCTTATAATAGAATTGTAGATAAACAGAATTACGTGACATGCACATTTTTTGTGTCTGTGGCACCTTTTGCTCAACATGGCATTTGTGAAATTCACTTACATTGTTGTATATAATTGTGATTTCCTCATTCCCACTGTTATTCTGTTGTATTAATGTATAACGAGTCATTTGTCCATTTTACTGTAGATTTTGTTTTGCAGTGCAGTTCTAATATTGACCACCCAGAATAAGGTCAGACTTCACAGGTTAAGGGCACAGCCTTCCACAGACTTCACTCCCTTTAGACACCGGCTGTGAACTCTGTGCTTCGCAAGCCACACACACTTCTGACCAGCTAGCTACAACACAGGGGACTCCCGGTAGCCCCTCAGGTTTGATTATTCAGCAGAATGACTCAGAAAACTCAGAGGAGTGCTACACTTAATAATTACAGTTTTCTTATGAAAAATAGCCTCTGGACCAGCCCAGTGATGAGATGAGGTGTGGTGAGTTCTGGGAAGGTCCCAATGTGAAGGTTCCACAGCCTTGGACGCATCCCATCCTGACACATTGACATGATTATCAACCGTAGATGATCTCCTGGGCTTTGGTGTCTGGAGTTTTTATTGAGGTGTCATCATAGCGGCATGACTGATTAAATCACTGGCCAGGTGACTGAACTCAAATCACCAGCTCCTGATCCTCTTCCCCTCCCCTCCTGGGGGTCAGGCTGATAGGGCCTGGCTCAAAGCCCCAGTCTTCTAATCACCTAGTTGGGCTTTTGGCAAAGCCTACTGACCCTCATTCATCTCCTTAGAACAAACTTGAGTATGGTGAAGGGCCTGCTCTGAATAACAAAGACATTCATATTACTTGGGAAATTCCAGTGGTTTAGACATTACCTCCCAGCATCCAGGGACAAAAACCAGCCTGATTCTTTACTGTACAACAGAATTGCTTTTAGTTTTTGGCTATTTTTTTTGAAGAGTGTTACTATGACCATTCTTACACATGTTCTTTAAGGAACATGTGCACATTTCTGTTGGTGTCCATCTGAGAGGGAGTGGAATTGCTAGATCATTTGGTATGCAAACAATTTATTAGCTACTTCTGAACATTTTGCTAAAGTGATTATACTGGACATTGACTTTTTAAGTCATTTGTGGTAAAGTATACCCTCAGATTATGAAACTTGGGTCTGAATCACTAGGTTATCTGAATACAGGCTTCTTTTGTAGTATTTATTGTCTTTCCAGTGTGGTGAGGGGTGTGTGTGTATGTATTTAGGGGAGGAAGAGAGTGGTATAAAGTGATATAAAGTGTTTGTTCTTTTGATGTCTTGTATAAATGTACCAGGAAATAAGATCCTAAAAAATTAACTCTTTGCCAAATTTTAACCTTTGATTTTTATGACAAAACAGTAATGCAAATAGCAGATACTATCTAACTGAATTCTTGGGTGCCAGTGAGATAAAAGTGGTGGGGATAGCAGGCATTTCAGTTTTATTGGTGTCTATTGATCATCAGCCTTTATAATTTCTCTCCTGTGACTAGTTCTTCGAGAGCAAGAGAAGAATTGGCCCTGCTATGAATGTAACCGCCGATTTATAAGCTCGGAGCAGCTGCAACAGCATCTTAATTCTCATGATGAGAAACTGGATGTGTTTAGCAGGTATAGATGAAGGGGAAGGGCTCCAGCATAGTTTATGAAGGCTCAGAATCATTTCTGTATATAAGCAAATAAGCATATCAGTGTCTCTGCATGTGTTTGTGAGCATGTGTGTGTGCACATAGGTGACCAGGTGGGATGCTGAGGGAGATGTCGTGTTCATCATTTCTTTTCCCTCCTGTTTTTCACTTACCATTTATCCCTTTTCCAGCACAACCAATACTAAGCACTGGGAGATCCTCTCACCTTAGTTAAATCTCTTTTAACTAGAGATTCTGAAATATGAACATTTGAGATAGCATGTATTTTTAAAATAATCTGCATCTCTGCTTTTCAGACATTTTTCAGCAATGATTCTTTTATCAAACTAAATCATATGTTTAATTCCACTATATAAAAAAGGTAGATGAGGGGAGAATCTTAAAGGATAGCGTGAGCAGGGGCTGGACCAGGTAGGGCCTTATGAGTAATGCTAAGAAATTTGGGCTTTATTCTAAAAGATCACTGGATAAAAAAGACACCAGGTCAGGATAAAGTAAGACTGAAGATAAGGAGTCCAATCAGAAGTTATTGCAACAGTTCAGGTGAGGAACAAGGTTTGCTTGGAATGGGTAATACCAATGGGACAGATATAGGGTTGCAAACTTTTATAGGGAGGGTTGGGAAAGAGAGGAGACAAGCTGAGACAGCAGCTAGGTAAATAGGAAATTGGACATTCTAGGGAAGTACCATACAATTGCCGGCAACACTGGTGCCCGCTTGATCACAGAAAGCCAGTGACACCACCAGCACGCATGATGGGTATTGTTCCGCAGCTTCATTAAGCTCCAAGTGGCCTGGTGCAGAATGGGCTGAGAATTGGACCCTGCAGAGTCATGGCTTTGCCAAGCGCAGACAGTGCAGAGTGAGAATAATGGAGCAGCAGTGGGGATGGGAATTGAGAGTGTGTACAAGGGAGTGGTCATAGTAGGTGGCTTTGGCATTTATGCGTGGAAGAAGGGGAGAGAAAGCATCGGGGGATCCAGGAGATGCTAGTGACGTTGAAGGGCTCTCGATCTGCATATGAAAGATGGTGTCAGAGTGGGCTGTGCATGGAATCGGGGGGATAAAGGCTCATGTGGATTTTAGGATCTGGGGTATGACCACAAGAGTAAATGCCTCAGGTTGGGACTGGTGGGCACAGTAAGCTTTAAGTCATTCCTAAGACTCTGCTCATGGCATTTTGTGTGTTGTATTGTGGTTTATTGTGGTTCTGTGTTTATTGCCTGCTGCTTCTACTAGACCTCTAAGGGTAAAATCTGTCTCGTGTAACTTGATGTCTTTAGAGTCTAGCACAGTGCCTGATATGTAATAGATAAAATGTCAGTTAGCCAGCTTTTGAAAGAAATTTGAGATAATTAGGAAAATTTGAATTTTGATAAGATATAATACTGTCAGATATTTTTTAGGTGTGAGATGGTATTTTGGTCATAATATAGAGAGTTCTTATGATTTAGAAATGCAAACTGAAATATTTACAGATACAATGATGTCTGGGATTTCCTTCAAAGCTGTGTGTGTGGGGAAACTGATGGGGTTATAGACGGAAGATCAACCATGACTTGATGATCCATGTTGAAACTGGGTTATAGGTACATTGGGCTCATCATGCTGTTCTCTGCATTTGCCTATGTTCAGAATTTTTCATCAGGAAGAATCTTTTAGAAGTTTCTGAAAAAATATATATAATATTTGTTAAATTGTTGAATAGATGTATGGAAGACTAAAGCATGATATGATTGATATTACACACTTCCCCCAGACACAACTCTAAAAGAAGTTTGCATGACATACTTTCTGGGTCTCCTTTATAAAGAAATTTTTGTTACAAATACATTAAAGGGATAAAATTTAATTGATGTTTACAGGCATGTTATGGAACACCTAAATTAGAAGTTTGTTCTGATTTTTCAGAAGCTTATAGTAAAACAAGAAAGTTCTTTGAATTTTAGCCACATTTCTTGGGAGGAATATGAGGTGTGGGTGGTGGAGGAGAGGGAGCATGGCCATATCTTGCCTTAGATGATGTCTCCTGGGGACAGGGTGCATCATTTCAGAAGCAAGGTGTTGTCAATGCTGTGAATTTTTATACCTCTTCAGAATAATTTAAGACATCTCTTTGAGTGATGGGGAGGGCAAAGAGGAGACATTCAGAAAGCGTCTGATAGCAAAACAATTGTTTCCATTAGAGAAGAGACTCAGGGAAAGCAGTACAGCTAGAGCACATCAATACCTGGGCTTGACGGTCAGGACACCCGGGGCACTTTTGTCGTGGGTTGTTAAGTAACACCATGATTTGTAACCCAATCTCTTGTCCCCAGAACAAGAGGCAGAGGAAGAGGACGAGGCAAGAGGCGCTTTGGTCCAGGTCGACGTCCAGGGCGGCCTCCAAAATTTATCCGCCTGGAAATAACCAGCGAAAATGGGGAAAAGAGTGATGATGGGACACAGGTACTGGGGCCCGGATAGAGCTCCCCTAGAGGCCCAGGTCCCTTCCTAGACGTCAAAACAGAGGCCTTTGGGCGGCGGCCCCATATGCCGGAGGTGGTGGATTCAAACCCAGCCCTGGCCAAAAACTGCAAACCTCCCCACACCTCCCCCCAAACAGAGGCCTTTCCTATCAGAGCCTTGCTGCCCGTTAAAGTGTGATTGGAGGATGCAAAAGAATATATTTTCAAGTGTTAATTTCCAACCCTCCCACCCCCCAACTTGCTGTCCTTTATGAAGATTTGAAATCGACTGGAGATACTTGGGGTGGACTTTGCTTAAACAATGAAGTTATTGATGTTCCATACAAGCTGTATGTCCATTTTTTCCTGGTTCCACCCTTCCTGGTCTGTAATTTCTGTTTTTGCATTTTGTGCATAGTTACCTAATTACTTTCCCAGAGGGAGGGTATTTTTTCCTGAGCATTATGAATCTGGTCATTCAGAAATAAGCGGCGATTCTAAATCCGAGTTGACAGTCTCCTTTCAGCGCTGACCACTATCCAGGTAGGGAAATAATCCCAGGTTATTGCAAATTTCAGGACTTGCTGCATTTCCCCATAAAGGAGCAGTTTGATGAGGCCGAACCAGCTGCTCTGAACGGGTTGGATCCACCAGAGCAGACCAGCATCCCCATCCCTCAGCTGCCGCAGGAAACTCAGCCTGCCCTGGACCATGAGCCGGAAACCCACGCGCTGCACGTGCCGCCGCCGCACGAGGAGAGCGTGACGCCCGCGAGTGCGCTGACAGCGGATGACATGCGCAGAGCCAAGCGCATCCGGGTGAGTGTGCGCATGCGCGCGCGCGGCCGCCGGGCCTCTCGCAGCAGCTGCTCCGCGCGGTCTTCCAGCCTGACCACGATCCACTTTGGAATCTTGCGCGTAGCCTGTCATCTACTCGGTCCCCTAATTTTGGAAGAAATTATTAATATCTCTATGTCCTATGAGCAGGTAGGCCGGCGTGGCTGGTCCTGGATTCTCTCAGTTTGGTAAAAACCCAGAAGCCTGGCTTTGGGCAGCTTCTGTGCTTAGCATGTGTGTCTAAAGTAGCTGCGTGCCTCCCGCAGTTCACAGATTGGAAATGAGGAACACATTTAATCGCAAACAGTATGTTTTAAACAGACTAATCTGTGCCTAATCATAGCTCTCAAGTTAATTTTAGGTAACGAAATTTGCTTGTCTACAGTTTCCAAGGGGAGACTGGCAAATGTCATTACTCACCAGTGCACAGGGACCTCGTCCAAGTTGACAAGGGCAAGGGTAATGCGCACACCCCGGGACAGCGCAAGCTAAAGCGTTAGGGTTGGGAACCAGCCAGTGTCTCATGGGTTATGACCTGTGTCTTGGCTTCAGACCATGTGGCTGCAGGGCTTCTGTGACTTCCAGTTCAGATGTGTTTTCTCTTATTATTTCACAAACAGCCTTTGAGTGTGGAAAACGACATGGTTTTGTGTGATAAGCGTGTTTGTCAAAAACCAATGACTTGGGCTCGGCGCCTGTGGCTCAACGAGCTAAGGCGCCAGCCACGTACACCTGAGCTGGCGGGTTGGAATTCAGCCCGGGCCCACCAACCAACAATGACAGCTGCAACCAAAAAATGGCCGGGCGTTGTGGCGGGCGCCTGTGGTCCCAGCTACTTGGGAGGCAGAGGCAGGAGACTCGCTTGAGCCCAGGAATTGGAGGTTGCTGTGAGCTGCAATGCCACGGCACTCTATCCAGGGTGACAGCTTGAGGCTCTGTCTCAAAAAA
>CAUYON010022315.1:0-22085 GCA_963573935.1 Arctocebus calabarensis | reverse complement strand
ACACCTACGGTGCATCTTAGCAGGGTACTGGGGAAACTTATTAAATGTAGAGTATCAATGTCTTTATATAGTGATCAAGAAAATGCCATGAAGGCTATCTGTAACAGTACGATCAAAACATTTCTGAATGTATATGAATCCTGCCCTATGATTGCACCAATGTACAGAATTATGATTCAATAAAATTATAAAAAAAAAAGAGAGAGTAGACTAGCTAAACTGTTTTTATTCTGCCTTGCTCAGCTTATTTCTTCGTTTTTCCCTTTTTCTGTGAGTGTTTTTCCTTGCCAAGAATGAGGTCTTCATTCCCCATTTTGCGTGCAGTGTCTGACAACAATTGGAGGAAATTCTCAGTCATTATTATTTAAAATATGTCTTTTATATTTTCTCCTTATTTCCTGGTAGTTGATTACTCACCAGACAAACCTTTTATTGTCATCCGCACACTTCTTGGTTATTCAGTTCTATTTTTTTCAGTCCTCTTTTTTCTTCGCTTTTCAGTTTTGAAGGTTTCTATTGTGATAGCCTCAAGCTCAGCTATTCTTGTCTCACCTGTGTCCAGACTACAAATAAGTTCATCAAATTTATTCTTCATTCCTGTTATAGAGTTTGGGATCTCTAGCATTTCTTCTTGTTTGTTTCTTAGAATTTCCATCTCTCTGCTAACATAGTCTATCTTTTCTTATATGTTGCTTTCTTTAGCCATTAGATCCCTTGGAATATTATTAATAGTTTTCCTATGCTACTTACTATGAAAACCTGGTGGAATCCTAGGACGTAAAGCTCTTAAAGTCATGATGGGGGATGGTTAAATGTTTCCTACTGGAGTTTTTTTTTTTTTAAACAAGTGAACAGTTTATTAAGAATTAAACAAAGGTATGATGTGATACAGTACAAGCAAGATACTCAAGATAGGTTTAATAGTACTACTCACACAAAAACTTAAATTTCACCTCAAAAAAAATCACAAGACAAAAGAGGAAGCAATTTCACTGTTATAAGATAAGATATTTCATGCAAAGTATTAACTCTGCCCCCCCAAAATCCAACCTCCCAACAAACAAAAAACTATCTGGGAATACTGCTATGCTAACATATTAACCACAGTATAATCATTCATAGGAAAACAGTAATTAAGCAATGAATTGAATTAAATAGCAAAGTTCAAACTGTCATAAACTCATAGACCACATTGATTTTACAAAACAAGCAATTCCAGAAATCTTATAAACAATAAAAGAAATATTTCAATATCATTCTACTTGATCTGGATACACCTGATATTGAAATTGGAGAAAACATATTGTTATAAAGAGAAATTACAAACATGTTTCACTTATAGATGAGGATGCAATATCCTAAACAACATATTGACAAGTTGAATTACATAATTGATATTTAAGTAGTATACTTTAGTCAGAATTGAAATCCAATTTATATGAAAGTTAGACACTATTTTCTTTTCTTTTTTTTTGTTTTCTTTCCCTCTCTCCCTCCCTCCTTCTCTGTCTGCTCTCTCCTTCCCCCATACCCCACTGTGTCACTCATTAATTGTCCTCAAATCAAAGTTGAATACATAGGATTCTTGCTTCTCCATTCCTGTGATATTTCACTAGGAGTAATGTGTTCCACCTCCATCCAAGTTACTACAAACACAGCAAAGTTTCCATTATTTTTGATGGCTGAGTAATATTCTATTGTATACATATACCATAGCTTACCAATCCACTCCTGGGTTGAAGGACATTTAGGCTGTTTCCACACTTTAGCAATTGTAAATTGGGCAGCGATAAACAGCCTCGTACAAATGTCTTTATAATAAAAGTTTTTTTTTTTTTTCCTTCTGGATGGATGCCCATCAATGGGATTGCAGGATCAAACGGGAGGTCTAGGTTGGGTTCTTTGAGCTTTCTCCATACTTCCTTCCAAAAAGGTTTTATTAGTTTGCAGTCCCACCAGCAGTGTAAAAGAGTTCCATTCTCCCCACATCCGTGCCAGCATCTACAATCTTGAGATTTTGTGATATAGACCATTCTCACTGGAGTTAGATGGTATCTCAGGGTGGTTTTAATTTGCATTTCTCTAATAATTAAGGATGATGAGCATTTTTTCAAGTGTTTACTGGCCATTTGTCTGTCATCGTTAGAGAAAAATGTATTCATCTCTTTTCCCCATTGATGTATAGAATTGTTGGGTTTTTTCTTATAGATTAATTGAAGTTCTGTATAGATGCTGGATATTAAACTCTTGTCAGATTCAAAATGTGCAATTATCCATTCCCATTGGGTAGGTTGTCTATTGGCTTTGGTTGTTGTCTCCTTGGCTGTACAGAAGCTTTTCAGGTTAATTAAGTCCCATTTGTTTATTGTTACAGTTGTTGCTATTGCCATGGCAGTCTTCCTCCTAAAGTCTTTCCCCAGGCCAATATCTTCCAATGTTTTTCCAATTCTTTCTTTGAGGATTTTCATGGTCTCATGCCCTAAATTTAAATCCTTTATCCATCTCGAATCAATCTTTGTTGGGGGGGGGAAGGTGCATATCCAGTTTCAGTTTTTTACATACGGATATCCAATTCTCCCAGCACCATTTATTGAATAGGGAGTCTTTCGCCCAGGGAACACTCTTGTTTGGTTTATCGAAGATTAGACAGCTATAAGTTGTTGGTTTCATTTCTAGGTTTTCTATACAATTCCAAGTATCTATGTCCCTATTTTTGTGCCAGTACTATGCTGTATTGACCACTATGGCCTTATAATACAGCCTAAAATCTGGCTTGGTGATACTCCCGGCTTTGTTTTTATTACTAAGAACTGCCTTAGCTATACGGGTTTTTTTCTGGTTCCACACAAAGCACAGTCCTACTGGAGTCTTTGAGTCTTAGAATTGCCTACACTAAGTCTCTCACAATTGTCCATTACAGTTCAGGTTTTCCTAGTATAGCTACTCTTAGTGCTGGGAGCCATTTGAAGTCCAAGCAGATCCTTGGCTTTGCATAGGAAAGAATTCAGGAGTGAGATGACAGTGTAAAGTGAAAGTTAAATGTATTCAGAAAGGACAGCAAGTCTATTCCACAGGCTGAGCAGAGGCTATTTCTCTCTGTCCCTTTATTAAAGCCACAGCTTAATTATAGGCTGAACAAAGGGAGGAATATTCATGTTATTTCTTGGAAAGGGATGATGTATCTCTGAAATTAGCATTGACTAAACATTGTCAAACAGAAAGTGCCATGGAATTGGATACATGTCAAGAAGTGGTCAATTTGTCCACTTTTTTCGTTCTAATGAGTTGGAACTTATCCTGCTTCCATCTTGTTTTGATTAGAATAATCTGAAATAAAGTTTGGAGTCTTCCTCACTCAGGCAATGCCTGACGCAATCCCAGAAGCAGTGCCCAAAGCAGTGCCTGCCAATTCCTAGTCTCATTCCTACTCACCACACTGATTCCTGCTTTGGGGTGTTAAGCCTGATAAGTTGTGATTCTCTGTATGCATCTATTTGTCTCTCTAATTTTTGGGTGAATGGTTGCCTTTGACCTGATTTTTCTTATATATCTAAGAAGAGTTGTTGATTTCCACTTGGTTCAATTTGTTTGCTTTTTGTTAGAATTAGAGGAGTAGTGTCTTCTAAGCTCCTTACGCAGTTAGGTAGGAATCACATCTGCAGGTAGTAGGTGTAGGCCAGAGTAGAGAAGCTGGAGACCAATCAGGGAAAGGGACTGCAGGAAAGCATAGTTAACAAAAAAACTAGAATCTGAGGCTTTTAGGTTTACACACCTGTGGAGCATGAGTGTATTAGAACACCTGGTAATCATTGGGTACGTCCCACACCTCCGTGGGCCCGCCTCTAGACCAGACCAATCAAAGGAGACCATCTGGGCCTCTAGACCAGGCCAATCAAAGGAGACCATCTGGGCATCCTTATCACACTGTTTCTCCCTTGGGAATATATTTTCACTTTGTGTAGCTTCCCTCTTTACTTTTACTCTGTATAGTTCCTTTATTTTCACTGAGATACTATTTGTGTGGGATCACTTTGAATTTGTGATCACTCCATCACTGCTTGAATTGGTACTCACTCTTGATACTGGGACCTGAGAACCTGGCAGCATCAAGATAGGCCTATCAACATGGTGGGTTAAAAACTGGAAATTCATGAAAAGCTCAAGCAGCCATGAACAGTACCATGTAGTTGATGTACACATTTGTATGGTGCTTGCCTACTCCGAATTCTTAATCCTGGTAGGTAAAAAGAACAAAAGTGTTCAGAACTAAAATGCATTGCTGGGAAATAGAAACACAAGTGAGAATTGACAGTCATGGAGTTAGTTTTATGCATTGTTCTTTTCCCGTCCTTTCTGCTCTTTTGGAGTGAGTCTTTTTCTAATTGTCTTTTATCACCACCTGTTTACTTACTAGCTAACTTTACTGCCTTACTTATGTAGTTACTTCAGTTTTATGTGATATATATTTCTCTTATCACTTTTTACCTCCAAATGATATTATACTACCTCACACATAGGATGAGAACTTTACAATTATATACTTTAACATTTCCCCTCCAGGGCTTTGTGTTATTATACATTCACCTCTATATAAATAATGACATCTCTTTAAATTACTTCTATAGTTGATTATCTATGCAGAAGATTAAAATAATAAGCAAAAGTTTTTTATAATCCACCCTCTACTAATCATTTCTGGTGCTCTTTACTTTTTTATGCAAATCTGTTTCTATCTTTTATCATTTTTCTCCTCTTTATGTGAGCTTTTAGCGCTCTTCCTTCCAACCTTTTTAGCTATGCCTTTCATCATCCTAGAATAGTTTCCTCATCTAAATGTGCCAAGTATTATTCAACTAAATATTAGAGGGTGACCCTCTACATCTCACTGGAATTTTCTTTGTGTGTATTTCTCTTCTCTCCCACACTGTAACTTGCAAATTTTATCCATCTTGTTCTATCTAGAATCACAACTCCTCGATAGAACAAGTGTGCCAGGCTCTGCCTATAATCCCCTTTCTGGGCTATGGTAGTCTGCTGGGACAACCACAGCACTCACTTACTGTGTTTCCAACTTCTCAGGTATTGCTCTCATTTGTTACCTGCTGTTCAGTGATGTGAATGTAATTTCTTTTATATATTTTTCCTAATATTTTAGGGTTTTTAGGAGAGAGGATATATTTGGTGCTTGATACGTCAAATTTGACCTAAAGCAGGTGTCCAAAGCTTTACTTTGTTTAACAACTCTTAGATAATACAGTATGTCGGCCACTGTTTTATGTGTTTTACAAATATTTATGTATGTATAATCCTTTAATGTCACTATGAGTTCACTACCACTACTACCCCACACCATTTTAGGGAGGATAAAAAGTTTGTCAACTTCATATTGATAAATGAAGCAGTCCATTGAGAATAGCCACTAAAATGAATTTCAAACATTCTTATCCTGCAGAGCTAATAAATGTGCTTCTCATGATCCGGAAGTAAAGAGAAGAGTGATGTATGATAGCTCCTTTTCAGCATCTGAATTTCAAATCCCTCTTTCTGCAGCATACCAGTGACTGTCTGGCATTTAAAATTCATTTAGCGTGGGTCACTACTCAGTCCAGGTTTCAGTCGATCAATCAAACTGACAATTAGAAATAATTTAAACTGCTAGACTTAGCACACTGAATCTAGAATCTCTGGTAACATTTCAATAAATAAAATACACTCTAAAATTGCATTCTCCTCTACATAATTGAACACTTTCTATAATTATTTTCACATATATTCTGATTTTTACTGTGTCTTTCAGTTCTTTTAGTGTGATTATTTCTATGTCTATATAGATTTTAATGACCTGCATGCACATACACATACACATCCTGTCCCCTAACATCCCCCACATACATACATGCACACACCACAGTGAACTCTAATGGGGGAATGATGTAGTTGAGGCATATTGAAAAATGATTCCCTCTGCAAGGTGACTATCTCAAACTCCTAAAGTAAGGAATTACTTTAGTTAACAAAATATAGAAGATTTGGGGTAGTTGGATATGTTCTCACTCATCATGTATATTTCATCATCATGTTCAAGGACTCACTCTTTCCTAATTATTGCCTTAAATAAAAAAACAAACAGAAAAGCAAGGAACCTATAAATTCAATTGACATCGTAACTAGGCAACCTTAACGATGAAGCTTCAAGCCAGGAACAGTGGCTCATGCCTGTAATCCTAATACTCTGAGAAGCCAAGATGGGTGTATTACTTGAGCTCAGGAGTTCAAGACCAGCCTGAGCAAGAGTAAGACCCTGTCAGTACAAAAAAAATAGGAAAAATAAATTAAAAAAAAAACCTAGCTGAGCATCATGGCAGACACCTGTAGTCCCAGCTTCTCAGGAGATTGGAGCAAGGTGATCACTTGAGCCCAAGAATTTGAAATTGCTATGAGCTGTGATGCCCAGGACATCATCAAAAACAGCAACAAAAAATATTAAGCTTCACACTTAGAATTTAGCTACTTCATTCTTCCAGTTTCAAAGGCATAACAAAATTATTGAACAAATTTAAAGAAACTTGTTTAATTTTTATTTATGCCCTGAGCCAAAATTAAGGAAACTCTCATAATTATTTCATTTCATTAAGCTGTACAGAGCAATTAGAAGAAGCCCAACTATTCATGATCAGACGTCATAAATATTTTCATCAGTTGTTGTTCAGACATGTTTCTTCCTCATCTTAAAATCCTGTGTTCAATGGTCATTTCCTTCCAGATGATTACAAGTAATAATGTGATTAACTTTGCCCTTAAAGGCCATCAGCCTCCAAAGCCTCTCTGTTTCTACTGTCTTCAGTAATAACTTAGCTAGATAACAGATCTTTGAACCCCATTCTGTTAGGTAGAGTGGCCACCAAGACGTCCACACACTGATCCTTGGCTCCTATGAAAGAATCCGTTATGTCACATAGCAACAGGGACTTGGCAGGTGTAAAACAGACATTGTATTTTGCTATGTATCATTCATCCCTATGTATAATGCACACCCACGTTTTTGGCCCAAACTTTCAGGAAAAAGCCTGTCGAAAAAGTGGCCAGCACTTGGCTGGGAGAGACACATCTAGGGAATGCTAATGCTCACCTGGTAAACATGCAGATTACACGACCCTCCCATAGCCACCTGCTCTGTGAAGACTGCCCATTCTCTCTCTTTTAGGAGCCCTTCCCTCCCTGCCACATTGGAGGCCTATGTCAAGATGACTATGCATGTGGTCAAAGGGGCGGGAGCATCTGAGGCTACTTGACTGTGGGCACCCACATGGTTCCCTGGAGCCTGCCCAGAACTCTTGGTCCAGACAGACATGACTCAGGCCTCAGTTCTCTCCCTGCAGGACCACAGCCTACCTCACCGACAATGCCACTGCTGCCTCCACAATAGCTCAATGAAAGCTGTTCCAGCCCACCGCACAGGGTCCTGGATCCTCCTGGACTGGAATCCTGTGCACCCAGCAGTCCCAGGTGGGAGGGTGCAGTGGCCCAAAACAGCCCGCTGGGATCTCTGCTCCCACACTGTACCACTCATCTATAATGCACATCCTTATTCTAATCTCAAAAATTTGGGCAAAAGCTGTGCATTATACTTGGCAACATATGGTAACCTAGATTTTCAAGTTGTCTTAGGATGTTAGCCCTTAAAAACAGAGAACTTTCTTCAGAGTAAGAGACAGGAGGAGAAGCTGAAGAGATCTGAAACAGGAGAGGGAAATTAACTACTGTTGTTGAAGAGAGACTACATGGAAAGCCAGAGAACGAATGCCCCTAGGATCAAAGACCAGTCCCCAGGGACAACCAGGAAAAAAATGAGGACCTCAGCTCTATAACCTCAGGAACCTGAATTTAGTCAATAACTTGGATGAGCTTGAAAGTGAATTTACCCTTAGAACATCCAGAGAGGAAAGCCGCACTGCCAACTCCTTCAAACCAGCACTGTGAAACTCTAAAGAGAAGCCCCAGTTGAACCACCCTGTGCCAGGACTTCTGTTCTAGAGAACAGATAGGTTATTTTTATTCTTTTAGAGATAGAGTCTCACTCTGTCACCCAGGCTGCTACAGTATGGTCACAGCTCATGGTAACTTTGAACTCCTGGGCTCCAGCGGTTGTCCCACTGCGACATTCCAGGCAGCCGAGACTATGGGTGTGTGCTACCACAGCCAGCTAATTTTCTTTTGACTTTTGTAGAGATGACATGGGGTCTCAGTATTTGGCACAGGTTGGTCTTCCACTCTTGCCTCAGGCAACCTTCCCAGCTAGGCCTTCCAGAGCTTTGAGATGGTACTTGTGAAACCCTCTGCCAGCTGGATATTATTTTAAGTTGCTAAATTCGTGGCAGTCTCTTAGGGCAGCCATAGAAAACTAATATACCCACCATTTTTTTAAAAAGTTTTTTGTCTGAAACTGCTACTTATTTCAATTCTTTTATCAAGCAGAAGTTTTAGTATAATTAGCAGAAGTTTATATAGGCCAATTAAGTAGATTATAAATATTGGTTTATTAAAGTAGCTTATAGTATCAAGAGAAAGAAAAAAGAAAACAGGTGCAGAAAATGACAAGGAATAAAAGCTGGTTAGTTACATATCTGTTTGTTGCCCCAAAACATGCTTTATGCAATGATACTGCCGTCTTTCCCACAGAACAATAGGTCTTGTTCCACCATTCAGCTCATCCGTAGGCAATGGATGATATGGTCTTAGCCACTGAGCCCTAGCACCTGCTTGCAAATCCCATCACCACAACCATCGTTAGGAATTAGCCTCTGCACTCATTCTTGTATGTTATTATTGCTTCAACATCTGGAATTCAGAATCTGGAATAGATACATTTGATTGTCTGTAGCTTATGTGCCCACATCTGAGCTGCCCTCAAAGCTAAAAAATAAGTATTTCTTCATATCTTATGTTCCAGGTGATATACAAAGTGAAGAGTTCTGCCAACTGCCATGTGGTTGGGAGTACTCCAAAATAAAATGGAAGACTTTCCAAAGGATGGCAGAAAATTACTCAATATATCCCCATTTTTAGTAAGTTCATTTGCCTAAAGCTTTTGAAGGTCCTATCTGAGGTTCCTTCGAATTCCTATTACATGTATTGGTCTCGTTTCTCAAACTTCTTAAGTTATCTGAGCCCCCAGGCAATACAAATCATAGGCAGAGAATGTGTAAAATCTGGGTTTTAATTCTCTCTCAGTAAGCCAGCTATGTATTTAGAATAGAGATTATAGAAGCATACCAGTGCAACAAATATAGAACACTCACTTTCGATTTCAAGTGAGGTGACCTTGGCTATGTCTCTACTTAGCTTTTTTACAGTTGTTTCCTCAAGTGTAGAAATTGTAATGAGCCTACCTCAAATGGGTATTGATTAATTAATGCGATCATGTAAAGCTATTTAGAGAAACCCCTGAATAGGTAAATATAGATGCAAGTAAGACAAATTGTGAGTGGGTAGTGGACAGGGAGAGTGTATGAATCATGAGTGTAAAATTAGGTCTTATATTCCAGAGATTGCCTTTTGAAGCACTATGTGTCAACTCATTTTGGATCTAAAGGTCATGGTAAAGCAAACTAAGAGCATGTTTCATAACATCATTTAAACCCTTTTGCTTAATGAAAACAACTATATATATATGTATACACACATATATTTTATATATATATATATATATATATATATATATATATATAACTTTTTATGCTATCCACCTCCCCCACTGACTAATGTTGCTTCAGATGAATTGTCTTTTGCCCTTTACCATTTCTGAATCTTTCCATTTCTTGATTTTCTTGGAAGAAGGAATTATAATCTATGGCTCCTTTGGCACTTTTCTTAGGTGATTTGTACATAGGGAACTACTGATTCTTTAACTTAAAGGAGAGAGTGAAGTAGCAGAATTTTTCTTACCTTAATTATAGTCTGTGTGGACATTAGACTACCTCACAAAATTAAATAGGATGACATAAAAAATAAGATGGATTGATGGAGAGAAGAATGGGAAGATAGACTGATGAAATAAATATAGCCAACTATTCACTCAAAATTCTAGTTATGTCATGTCTTACCATACAATCCTTTTAACATGAATGTGTTGGCGCTAGAAGCAGTTTTGGAGTTCATACAGCACCAATCCACCATTGTATGGTATACTATCACACTTAATAAACTTTGTGTGGCTGAATGAATGGAATGAATTTGGCATATTAAATCAACATTCAGGTAGGGTAAAGGGACTGCTAAATTATATGACTAGTCAGTGGTAGAATCACAGCTTCATTCAGGTTTTCTGACTCTCAATCAGGGACTCTTTCTTCAGTAGTCCATGTTTACATTTGTGTAATTAGTCCTAGTCTCAAACTATATGAAGGAATTCCAGCTGGAGACATAGCATCTGGAAGTGCATGGTGTATGGCATGGCACCTGGCATGCACTGACTTGTTTTTTTCATTCTTATCAGGAAACTTTTAATAAATTTTAAGAATTGATCTCATAGTGATCATGCTTCACCTGTCTTCATTTAAAATCTGACCTTTACCATTTTATTTGTCAGGATTTCCCATTAGGGTGTAGGTGTATGTGTTTGTTGGGGGTGGGGCGTTGGGTATGGTGGAGGAGAGAGCACACGACCACCTCCTGCCCTACACAACTCAGAAGGGCAGAGTAATTTCTCCTCCTGTTCCTTTTTCTATATCAATGAGTCATATCCCAATATTCAAAAAATTTGGAAGTATATGTTTTATATTTCAAAATGTTTCAGATTTTAAAAAGATGCATTATGTGTGTGTTCTTTAAATAGTATTAAATCCCACAGTGGTGCATGTAGCACTTCATAACCAAGTGTACTGTCTCTTACCCAAGTAACCCCCCCATTTTTTTTAAGTGAGTTTTGAATTTCAGAATCGCTCACACTGCACTAGGGATTCTGTAATGTTAAGCAATATGGTTGGCTCCTAATACATAGAAAAAATAATTTGGCGTGAACAAAAATTATAGGAATAGAAACCAGAATATAAAAATAGCTTTGCAAACTCTACAGTGATACATGAATATTTATCATTATTGTTTTTTAAATAAAGCAATTTGTTGGTAACTATTAATAGTTGTTCTGGGAGTAGTTTCTTGGTGGAAAGCTCTAGCATATGCATGATAGAAGATATTTTGTATTCACATACTCAGGATCAGCAAACTTTGTCTCTAAAGGACCGAATAATAAATATTTTCCACCTTTGTGGGTCAAATATTCTCTGTCCCAACTAACTCAACTCCAGCGTTGTAGCAAAAAAGTACCCACAAGTAACAAATGAATGAGTTGTGTATGTTACAGTAAAGCTTTATTTCTACAAAGTGGGTGAGATTGGCCTTCAGGCCAGAGTTTGATCTGCACATATATACATATACATTTCTGTCTTGTAGTCTGTGTATCTGTGCAGACAATAATTTATAAGATCTTGAGGGTAGAGGTAATGCCTTATGCCTCTTGTAGAATTAATGACTGTGATTTTGTTTAGAAATTTAGTGTGCCTTCAACTACTAATTAAAAATGGACAATATGTTGGAGAATGAATGAGTGAAGCCATTTTAGGGAGGTAAAACACCAGGGTCTAATTTCTATAATCCTTGCATACTCATTTTGTCTCAATAATCCCACTTTTAGGAGAAAAAACTCTCACATAGGTCTACAGGGAACTTCACTACAGCAAGAATTAGTAGTAGTCTTTATGTTCATCCTTAGGATGAAACTTAAGTAATTTGTAATTTATAGATAATGGAATCATTTCATAATTATAATAAATATCTAGATTTATATGAAGTTACATTACAGATGATTAGAAAACAGTTGCAATTTGACATTAAATATGAAAATGAGTTTCATAAAGAAAATACTATTTATGTAATTTAGAATTATCTAAAAAAACTAAAAACACTTGTACTCAAAACAGCACATACATTTAAGGACATATGGGAGCTGGAGGGTGGGAATAAAGATGGAGGTAAAGGAGAAACACATCAAAATCTCCTGAATCATGAATGTTTTTAAGGAGGTCTATTTTTTTTCCACAGAAATTAAATGCAAAAGCACAAAGCAAAGATTTCCCAGAAATCAATGTTGCTTGAGAATGAAAAGTGTTTCTTGCATACATGAATTCTAGAATTTTTGAAGGGCTGAGTATTAAAACTGAGATTTCTGTCTTAAATAGAATGTTGAACCCATTATGATTCTTAGCCTTGCTAGGGACAATGAACTTCAATATTATAATGAGCCCCCCAATGTAGATTTGCACCTGTAAACTTTGTACATGTGAGGGACTGGTTCCCTGCAGCCAGGGATAACCCCCATCTGGAGTGACCGACTATAGCAAAACACTATAGACTGAGGCTTCATGAACAATTGAAAATTGTTGTCATCTTAACTAATTATAAATTCTACTTCCAATAGAACATCCATTTTAGAAACGTTTACATACTTTTACTAGATTACATGAAATATCTAATATTATTTGCAAGATGGTCTAATCTTACATGAGATTTTCAAAGCTTTAATTGAAGTTGTTTCTAGTTAAACTACTGTCTTCCCCCAATGTTGCTTTTCTATATGAACCAGTCTTTCCTTGCATTTCTTTCTGATTTCTCACAAGGATGACATACACGACCATCACCACGGTTCTCCATCACCAATTAAGACTTGGTACCTGCCAGTCAAACTTCTTCCTTCCATTTTTTTTTTTCTCTCCAGTAAGATCATTGCCATTTCCAAATAGTGCCATTTATTCTTAAGTCTTTTGATTTGCTACAAGGGTCTCTCTGTTGAAATCATTTATTTCCCTTCTCCAACTACATGAGTACTATTCACCATTCTAGAACAGTTCAAGTGTCATCTCTTCTCAAAATCCTTCCATCACTCTTCAAATACGCTTGTGTACTATTTTATGAATTCCCACAAATATCCCATAGATGTCAACTTCCAATAGACTCCACTTTCCCTCTGTATACATTTATGTCTTTATATGTCTTCTATGCTTTGGTAAAAACAGGCTTTTAGCCTGTACTGTTCATGGTCTTCAGTAGGTTCTCTATTATTAGTAACTCAGTAGCTTCTAATTGACCTAGTGACTGAGGATTCACTAAACAAGCATAATGATTGATGTAATGGTACTTTATACTGGATCTCATGTGGAAGTACAATGGTGTTTCATTGAATTTTAGTTAATGATATTTTGTTTCAAGTGACAAAGAAAAGAGGAACCGAGTACATTGAATCAATGGATAAGAATATTCGGGAAGTAAAAGTTATCATGGGACTGTCCTCCCAGACTTCCGAGGGATGAAAGGCCATAGATCAGGACACCCTGAACCTCCGCATGTCTTTGTGCTAATGTTTTGCCTCCACAAAGACTCAATGACTCTTGCATTTCTCTTCCTCTAGCCAACTCTAACTTATCTTACTTGATTGTTACCACTCACTCACGTTTCCAAAGCTTCACGATTTTTTTTTCTTTTTTTTGTCTCTCTTTTCTGGGAAACTTTTCTGCCTTGTTCTCCTTGTTTTTAATCACACAAAAACTCCAAAAGATAATGTCTCATCTTATCCTGCACTACCAATCAGGACTGAGAACTTCCACTTAACAAAGTTATTATAAGAAGCCATTGGCCAGCCTACATTTAGAGAAGAGATCAGTGTCCAACCACAACGACTATGACTAGGATAGTAGGGATGTGTGGCAAAAAGCAGGGTCTAAAAAGCACATTCTGGCAGCTTTGATCAGATCCTGAGAGCATAATTACCTCTTTAGAGTACAGACTCACACTAGGAGATTCGTTCTTTCTGCCTCCATCACACTAATGCATTCCATTATTGTCTCTGCTAGCTTAGGCCCGTCTCCTGATTAATACTTCTCATCAGCTAGGCGCCCCATTAGTGCCCATCAGCGAGTCCCAGAGTGCAAATCTGGTCAATAATTCTTTGGGCATCTGTAAAAGTACCATATTGCCATCTTAAGATCTTTAAGCTCTTTTGTTTCCTGAGATAAATAAACACAAATAAAACAACAAACAAAAGCAAGAAACGGCCACTTTTTTATAATAAGCTCCCAAATTAATAGCCCCTTGAGCCTTTTTTGTGACAGGTGTTAACTTATAAAACTGACTCTATTCTTGACTTGTACTCTATGACTTCTGAAAACATAAGATATTTGGAGATGCATCATCCTGTGAAGAGACTCCGTTGGCTCTTTCCACTGTGAAAGGACTAGCTGTAGCCTTGCATCCTGATAACCTTTTGGTTTTATTTATTTTAATACTTGCAGTGTCTTTTTTTCTTTCTTTCCTTTTGGAGAGAGGCAAATGATTTCTTTTGCAAGCCAGACTTTTACATTTTTTGTCTCCAGTCCTCCTTTCAAGAAATTCACTCTTTAGAGACAAAGTACCAAGAGCTAGAAAGCTACGGTAGGTTTTATAAAGTTTGTATAATATTTTAAGAATGGGTGGGAATGAGATTAACAGGTGGGATTAGAAGCAAATTATCTATTGAAGGAATAACACAGACCAAATTATGGAAAGTAACATGCTCAAAACATGTCAGGAGCATGGCCACAGGTTTCATGTGGTAGCAGAAAGACAGCAGAAAGATGTAGGGAGAGGCATATTAGAACTAAATAAGGTATAATCAAGTCAAAAATCGCATCACTCTGGTGCTTTTTTACCAAATTGAATGTTAATAAACAATATCACTAATATTCATCTGCAGACACTTTTGTTGTGTGAATCATCTTAAATGTCTTTTATGATGATTATTTTTATGTTGACAGCTTCTTTAGAGTCTCAGACTTGCAAGTAGCTTCATTATATAAGACATGATCTCCACATCCTAGTTTTCTTTTTGCTATCTTTCACAGTGAAAAATGAGAAAAGAAATGCTTATTTTTCTCAGATATCACATAATGTAGGGTAATGTGGGGATTAAAGATTATTTTCATCCAATGTCTTTCAGGTTGCCTTGCTTTTTCCATAATTTTACTTTTATTCTATAGCTTATTTTGAGATTAATATCCTATAAATACATTACTCTGTATCACGTATAGTGATTAAATATGAAAAATCAGTTATCACAGCCATGCTAGGTAATAAATGTATTTCAGTAATCACATACAGAAATTACCTACCCACCTCTCAATTCTCCTGGGAGAATGAGTTCCCCTGCCATTTATTCCCTATTGAGTTAAATTAAACTTGGTTGTGTTTCCTGATGTGGATAAGTATCCATCTGTGGCCCTGATTACCACTATCATTATGTGTTATTAACCAATGTGAAAATTCTCAAGTTACGTAATGATAGCAGTCAGTTAGCACCATTCGCCTTCACATTTTTACTTGAAAGTGCTTCATGCAAATGAAAGAGTTTAAAATTAAAATTTGCCCTTTAAGAAAAGTAGATATAGTCTTTTGGCATGTGTTTAAAAACATGTATATATTACTATTATATGTAAGACATTACATATGTTATTATATTATTTGTATCATTTCTCCAAAGCTCTCATCTCATGTGAATAATAGTCATTTGCTTTCTATGGAATTAAGTACAATTGTCTAAGATGATAATGGCACTAGAAACCAGACTTGGCTGGTCTTGGGGGTAATTAAAAGAGTAATCTTTTAAGAATTTCAATTTCAGGCTTTCTCACTGAGTAAATTATAAAGATGCACCCCATGGAACTTTAAGGAAGTAATGAGGCTTTCATTTCCATATGCCAGATTAGGCTTTAGCTAATATACTTAGAAAAGGCCATGAGCTAATTTCTTGGCTCATTCAAAGCATTCTCTCTGTCATCTCTCGACCCTAAACAACTTTTTCTAATAAAGGGCACAAAGAGAAGTTCAGTGCTGATGAGAATTTACTACCAGAGCATTTTTCATGTTTGCTGTGATTTTATGGGACCATCTTTGTACATCTGTGCAAACAGAAAACAGTATGTGCAGAAGAGAACTTACCTTCAAAACGAATATGACATTGTCTATCCATACTGTATATAACTATGGCCACTATTAAGGTCATTTGATACACCGAGGGCTTAAAAAACACATTTTGAGTTAACTTGTTTTATGTCTTAGCCAAACTGCTCATTTAAGTTGAAACTCACTAGATAGTTTTACACATTGCTATTTTAGAATGAGATTCTAAAAGACTTCTAAAATTAGAAGATCTTATTTTGAAATACTCTGTAACTGCCCTGCGAACATTACAGGTCCAGATGGTGCAGCTGATCCCCAGAAGAGGCATCGTCTAGCTCTGAGTGGCCTCCCGGAGCTCAGCATCTCCTCTTTCTTTTTGTTAGTATGTGATGCTTGTTGCACGTTCTTCACATCTTCCAGGATCCCATTGATCCAGTACCGGTGATGTTTCAGATATTAACCCATATATCCATTCTAGCCTCAGGTGTAAGCATTAATTTACTTGAACTTGGACTTTGTTTCTTGAGGAGATAAGTCTTGCTGGCAAATTGTCCAGACAACTAGGAACTCTGCCATTTTTTGCTAGAAAGAGTAAATTCTGAATAATAGAGCTCTAGGTGGCACTAGGCCAGGGAGCTTATACCAGCATCTCTGAATATGTCTTCAAAGTTCTCAAGTCAGAAAGAGTTGATCCAAAACTTAAGCTATGTAAAAGGCTTTTGAGCAGACTCTGTGTGCTCAGTGGAAAATTATTTTTATCGCTAGCATATCTGAGTTGGAATATTATATAGAAAAATGATGAAATTACATATATAGAGAGTGCTATTTCAGTTTAGTCTGCTGGATGAGCATGATCAAATCTGAGTAACTAAACCTGGAGAATAGGTCAATTTTATTTGAAGAGAACACACATAAGACCTGCAGTTAAAGATGTCCTCCATTTTTATACCCACATGTATTGTATCTTTTATCAACTTTGGAATAAATATTTAAAACACCTAAGTAGAGCTTCCACTTGTAAGTTCACTCAAGGAAATCCATTATTGAGTTTTAAGTGGTCAAATAGGCACTAGAAGAAATTGTCCATAGTCTAGAAGATTTCAGACAACGTACATGTGGAATCACTTAAATCGTGGAAATAATAAACCTGTCAAACAAGTGTGTGTCACTTTATTTTTCAAATCATGATATATTTAACCTTAAGGAATATTTATAAAAAAATATTTTCTGTTTGTTTTAAAACAATTTTTTATTTTACATCTTCAACAATATTGAAAATGAGCTAGTCTTTTGGTAGAAACTAAATTCAGGCAATGATGTAAGAAAAATATTTCAACTCTTTTCTTGGTAACCTTTCCTAATTATACATATTTTGATCTATTGTAATAAATAATGGGGTAAATTGATTCAAAGAGCCAGTGACAAAAGCCTGAAA
The DNA here is from genome assembly GCA_963573935.1 of Arctocebus calabarensis. Classification (NCBI taxonomy): domain Eukaryota; kingdom Metazoa; phylum Chordata; class Mammalia; order Primates; family Lorisidae; genus Arctocebus; species Arctocebus calabarensis. Next base: position 4,666 of record CAUYON010022315.1, on the reverse strand, counting down.
AGATGCAGCTGAGTAAATGTTTAGCTCTTTGGCCAAAATCCAGCATTAAAATACAAACATAATCCTAACTTCAGGACTTCTGTACAATTATGACCCAACTAAATTGTATGGTACTAGAACAACTCTATTACTTAATGCATTATTCATTAGCAAAAATAACAACAAAATCTGATTTTGTTATTATGCTAAATATTTCACATCTGCTGATGCCTTCAATTCTTTCAGCTTTATCACAAGATAGCATCTCCATTTTTCAGATGAGAAAACTAAGATGATTAGAGACCAAAGACTGTGTTGGGAATTGATGGAACTAGGAATATAAATTTAGGCCGTGTTCATGTAGTGTTAAAATACAGTCTAAGCTTATTAAATTAAAACATAGTCATCTATTAAAAAGTAGAAGACATGGCCCCTAACCTTGAGACAATATTCTAATAAGAGAAATAAAACTATTTTTAAAAATCCACAACATAATACGGTAAGATAAATGTATTTATGAAATCAGTGCAATACCACCACAATATATATGCTATATGATGAAGGTATCCATAATGTTCTGTGGTACCAAAGAATAATGAAACCAAAATCTACAGGAAGCATCATAAAGGCTTGTTAGCATCATTACCATGTGGAGCTGCATCTCAAAGCTCAGTGAATATGACAAATTTCAGGCAGACAACAAAGAAAAGAAATTTTAGGAAAGTAATAAAAGGTATTAAATATGAAGTGAAGTTTAATTTCTCCTCTACCATTCAGGAATTACTGAAATATATTAAAGGTGGTCGTGACTGAATAATATTGCCATTTTAGAATAAGAGTTTCACAACAGTGTGAAGATTTAATTTGAGAAGTTTAGAATAAAGACAGAGCTGTTGGAAAATTCCACTACTTCTTCTATAGCAGTGAATATAGATGAAAGAAAGCATGATGGCTGAAAAACGTTTAGGGAAATCAAATCAACAGAATTTGGCTATGGATGATACAATGACAGCCAAAAACCTGCGTTTTTTTGAATGTGTTTATTTTCAATGCAGACAAACATTTTATTCAAATGGGCTGAAGAACAAGTTTGTTGTTGTTTTCTGCTTCCATGCTTGCAAAAGCCTCAATGTAGACAATCCTATGAAGGGAATAGAAGCAATTAGAATCAAAGCATAATTTTTTTTTTCAAATTAGATACGAATTATGGAAAGAATGAATTGGTAATGGTTAGGAAACACTAGTTAGGAGAACTGAAATAAAGTCCTCACTCTGTTACTAAGAAATTTGAAAAAGTAAATTTCCTTTTTTTAGACCTCACTTTAAATGATTATGTAATGGGGAGATTGAGGACATTAATGTTCAATTATTTTTCAACTCTTAGCCACAGATTGCTCTTGGATAGTCTTTGAAAAATAACATTCTTTAATTGTAACGGTACGTGGGAGAGGGCAATTCTTACTTTATTAACTAAGTAAGCAATAGAAATAAAAATTGAAGTCAATTTGAAATTGGAGAGTACATAAATTATAAAAAATAAAAGTCTCTAATAATTCACATTCTGTAAAGAACAGATCAATATTTTCATAATTTGTTTCAAAGGGTTCGCCTAATAAAGTGAGGTAATGCATATGAAAGTTCTCTAGAAATAAGAAAACAATATGAAAGTGTAAGGTGTTATCTTTCCAGGCACAACCCTTATGTAAAAGGTAACTACTGAAGTAATTAGTATTTAATATTTACTACAAAATCAAGAATGGTGACTCACACTTGTAATCTTAGCACTTTGGGAGGCTAAGGCAAGTGGTCTTCTTGAGCTTAGGAGTTCCAGACCAGCCTGAGTGGGGCCCATCTCTACATAAAACAGAAAAACTAGCTGGGCACTGTGGCAGGTTCCTGTAGTCCCAGCTACTGGGAAGGCTGAGGAAAGAGTTTTAGGTTGCTGTAAGCTATGGCACCACAGCACTCTACCCAGGCTGAGGAAAGAGTTTTAGGTTGGTGTAAGCTATGACACCACAGCACTCTACCCAGCATTCTACTCTATGAAATTCTGTCCCCTCTAAATAAATAAATAAATAAGAAAAATAATGTTGCTATTTAATATGCATTTTCAGTTCTTTATGCTCCACATGTCCATATTCTTATATGCAACTGCAAATCACATCATAGATTCCACAGTTCTTACCTTCCATGGATATTAGGACCTTCTAGACATGGTTAAACAAATGTGTGGTAACCTTCTGCATTTTGTGATGCATATATATCCACTATGTGTTAAGCAGTACAAAAGTGCTGGGAATACCATAATACCACTTTAAACAAAATTCATTATAGCATGTTTTTCAGGAATAAGTATTTGATAAAAATGTTTTTAAGCTTTAACTTTTGTCAGGTTAGTTATAAATGTTTCTTAAAATTTTACAATATGTATTAGGGGGTACATGTGTTTTGCTTACATACTTTCTTTTTTGTACACATTGAATCAAAGTTGTAAGTATGCCCTTCACCCAGATAAAGGAAGAAATAGAACTCTGAAAAGAACAATACCAAACAAATTGAAAGAACCATAAAAATGTCTTCTAAAAAAAAAAAAAAGAATCCTGGACCACATGGTTTTACACATGAATTTTACCAAGCCTATGTAGAGGAACTTGTACCTATACTGCAGAAATAATTCCATAGCATTGAAAAGGAAGGAATTCTCCCCAACACATTCTGTGAAGCTAATATTACCAAAGCTAGGAAATAACATAACTAAAAAAGAAAGCTGCAGACCAGTATCCCTTGTGAATATAGAGCAAAAATTGTCAATATCAATAACATTTTAGCAAACCAAAATCATCAGTACATCAAAAAAAAAAAAATGATTCACCATCCCAGGGATGCAAGGATGGTTTAACACATACAAATCTATAAATATAATTCACCAAATAAATAGATGCAATGACCATCAGTCTTGATATTAGCTAAGCACTTGCTGAGAATGACTCTTAGATTTAACTGTGCTTCTTATAGGCACAAACACACACATGCACTAATATACTGACATGTGTTCTATTAATAATATCCATATTGGGTATATATTATAAAATCTCTCAAAGTCAGATTGGGGAAGTGAGAGGTAAGAGTTGCAAATCATTGTCTTCTCTAAGTAGAACCTTTCAATAGATTGAATTTTTGTAATGAAATCTACATTCATATAAACAACAAACATTTTCTATAAAGGGGAATATAGTATCACGGCATTGAAGTGCTTTTCTGCCAAAAAATGTGACTAACTGAACTCATAAAAATGCTTGTTACTACCAGCTTTCTTTCAGATATGAAAAAAGGTGGGAGATTCTTGGAATTAAAACTTGACATTTCTAACTTTAGAAATAGGCTGGTGATTTCACAGTCTCATAATTTCCTAAAATTTTAAAAGGAAATCTGAGAGATGAGTTATTGTAAAGAAAATCTACATCTATCGTTTTTACTTTCAGCCTTATTTAGAAAAAATATGTAACAAATACTTCTTAATTTATTTTTATTTTTGATTTCTTTTTTTTGTTTTATATCAAATTAATATGAGTGTACAAATTTTTAGGTTACATTATTCTCAACTTCCAATATAAAGTTCTAGTTGTAGTACAGCTCTTCACCCAGGGGGCGTGCTGAGCACGCTTACATTGTGCTTCCCCCCCCACACCCTGACCAGTTGTTGTCCCCATCTTTTCCCTCCTCTTTGCTAGACTATATTTATGTTTTATCATTCATGTGGGTGTGTAATTGTTTATGTATTGTTTTCATTTTTTTTTTTGAATTCTTGAGATATTTTATTAAGAAGAATGTGTTCAACACCATCCAGGTAAATATTTAAAGATGTAAAGTCTCCATCTTTTCTTATGGCTGAATTGTACTCCATGGTCTACATATATCACTATTTATTAATCCATTCATGGGTTGACGGGCGTTTGGGTTGCTTCCATGACTTGGCATTTATGAATTGAGCTGTAATAAACATTCTAGTATAAATGTCCTTGTGGTAGAATGATTTTTGTTTTTCTGGGTAGATACCTAATAATGGGATTACAGAATCAAATGGAAGGTTGACTTTTAGTTCTTTGAGAATTCTCCATACTTCTTTCCATAAAGGTTGTATTAGTTTGCAATCCCACTAGCAGTGGGATTCACATCCATGCCAGCATCTTAATTTCAATGTACAATCATGGAGTTCTAATACCATAAAGACCAAAAGACTTTGAGATTCTCTAAATCAGTGCTGTGGAATAGAAATATAATATGAGTCCTTTAGGTAATTGTAAATTTTGGCAGCCATATTAATACATGTAAAAAGGGTACTTGTGCAATTATAGTTAACAATGTATTTTATTTACCAGAATAGCCAAAATATTATCATTTTAACCTGTAACCAAGAAAATTATTAATAAGATATTTTAGATAGATATTAAATTATTTAATAAGATATTATTACATCTTACATTACATTATTTTTTTTATTTTTCTCAAGTCCTTCTACAAATAAGTTTGTTTTTTTATTATTATGTTTTTTTTATAATTTTATTGAATCATAATTCTGTACATTGGTGCAATCATAGGGCACGATTCATATACATTCAGAAATGTTTTGATCATACTGTTACAGATAGCCTTCATGGCATTTTCTTGATCACTATATAAAGACATT
>CAUYON010022314.1:0-29360 GCA_963573935.1 Arctocebus calabarensis | reverse complement strand
CTTGAGACAATTTTTGAAATGCTCCCAGAATTTCTAATTCCAATTTTTCCTCTATTTTATTGATCTTGTTTGCAATCCAAATTCTGAATTCAATTTCTGACATCTCAGCCATCTGTTTATGCAAAGGATTGTCATTTGTGTGTGCCAAATTTTTCCTTGGGGGGGGGTTGATCTATTCTGGTTGTTCATGTTTCCAGAGCTTTTCCACTGGTTCTGCCCCATATTTATTTTGCACTGTTTGGCTGGGTGAGTAGGTAAGGATAAGTTGGGTTTGGGGTTCTAGGAGTAATGATTGACCAGTCCTTACTATGCCTGTAAGCTGGGACTGGTGTTTGTACCTTTCCCGCTAGGGTTTTGCCAACCCGTACTTTGCTACTTCCTGCGCAACTGGGGGCCTTCTTGATATGGTGGGGTTAAGTGGCTCTGTCTTATTTCAGCTGGTCTCTATCTTACCCTAGAGAATTGGTTTACTCTTTGTTGGATTCTGAGCTGTGGAGGAAAGCTAGCAGTTAGGTCACCATGCCCCCCACAACAATTGGAAAGGAAAATCAAACCTTCCCTCTACCACACACCCAGTCTACAGCGTTGGAAAGTCCTTGGGTGACTGGCCCAGTTGAAGAGGTACCAATTAATTGTCCCAGCCAGTACCAACCTCAAATCAAAGAGTTGAAAAGTCTCTGGTGACTGGACAGCAGAAGTCTGCTGGCAGCTTTAGTATAACTCGCTCTAGGGTTCTGTGAGCTCAGGAGGCCCCCCCAGCCAGTAAATTAGCCTGGGAAAGTTGATGCTTCTTTCCCACCTTTCCTCTCTGTCACATCCAGTCTCTGGTAACCCTGCAGGGTTGTGGTCCAATTCCCTCCAATGAGCAGATGCTCTAGAGGTTTGCGCCTGCCTAGGTCACATGGGGCTCTGTGGCTCCTCAGCCAGTCCACCAGTTATGTCGGTGTTGGCGGGGGGGAGGTGAGGCCTGACAACCTGGGTAGTTGATAGAGGCTAGGGCAATTCACTCAGTTTCAGCCCTGTCCCTGATTGATGTAAAGTAGATGAAAAAGCTGATAGAACAGAACAATTTCGCAGAATTTGTGCCCTGTGGAAGAGATGCTGGGCTGCTAATAGTCCTGACTCAGTCTGTGAGCTTCAGCCCTTTCTCTCAGCTGTCATCCCCTCAGGGCTGGGTGTGGCTGAAATTTAGCAAAGCTTTCTCAGCGCTGGGCTTGGTGCCTCAGGAGACTGCCTGTTTGCTTTGGCCAGCCACCTTTCAGCTTACTTTCCTCTCACCACTCCCAAGCCAGAAGAAAAGCACAGACCAGTGGCAGCCCATGCCCTGTCCACACCCCTCAAGAAAGTGTCCAAGAATCTGGACTCCATGGGGGACAGACCTCCAGACCTCAGGGTGAGAGTGGAGGGGAGTGGCAGGAGTTCCAACTTGCAGGTAGAGAGTATATACAGTTTTATACAGCTTTATGCCTGGCAGGAGAGTGCTGCGGCACCCTAGTAGGGGAAGGAGGTCCAGTATCTAGAAGGTCTCTCCCATGGGGAAGAGTGAGAGGACATCTGAATTCTGCTTGCTTGTTTGTATGGAGGTATGGAGTATACTGTGAGCTGTTCTCTTGGGGGAGAGGACTCCTGTCTGCTTGGTGATGTGCTCTGTACCTTTTATTTGTATCCTTGGGGTCGCAGGTCACTCCAGCAGGGCTGATGTGTGTTCCTTTACCTTGTCTCTTGGCTCAGCTCCAAACCATTGGCTTTCTCGCTCAATCTCTGTCCTTTAATTCTCCTTCTGGACAGAAGTGTCTGCAGAAAGCTGGCTAAAGACCGCCATCTTGGCTCCTCTCTTCTGTAGCTATATTTTTTAAAATTTATTTTTAATAATTATGGGTATGTGTCAGTCGTATATATTCATAGGGTACATGTGGTGTTTTGATACAGGCATACAATGGGGATTAATGAAATAATTAATTGGGGTATCCATCACCTCAGGAATTTATCATTTCTTTGTGTTAGGAGCATTCCATTTTCTCTCTTTTAGTTATTTTAAAGTAACCCTAACTTATGATTGGCTATACTCACTTTATTATACTGTCAAATATTGTTCACTATACCTACCTAAATATATTTGTTCCCATTAATCATTTCCACTAATACTCCCACTCTCCATCACTTTTCTCAGCCTTTGATAACCATCATTCTCTTCTCTGCTTGAGATTTTTGCCTTTCTGGACTTGGCTTATTTCACTTTACATAATGATCTTTGGTTCCATCCATGTTTCTGCAAATGGCAGGGTTTGATTCTTTTTTATGGTTGAGTACTATTCCATTGTACACATGTACTGCATTTCTTTATCTCCTCATCTGTTGCTGAAAACTTAGGTTGATTCCATACTTTGGCTAAAAATATGCACTGCTTCATGAATTTTCAGCCCTCTGTGCACATGAGTCATACTAATCTCTGTATTGTTTCAATTTTAGTATAGATGCTTCTTAAGTAACACTAATTATTTGTATTCATAATATTTTCCAATACTTCCAGAGACATTACAGGCAAGGTTAATCAGTGTTAATTACTTACACTAGAATAATGATTCAGGTTATATCTTTCAAACAATAATTTGCCAAATGTATATTCCAGGATACCTGGTAAGAGCTAAATTTACAAAGGAAAATAAGACATGGTCCCAGTTCTTAAGAAACATGTTTATTGAGAAGGGCTAGAGAGTGATAGGGTAAACATTAGTGAAGGTGTATAAACCAGTATGGGGATATGAGGCTGTCACACAGCTCTTAACAAGGGCTGGGGTGGGGCTTCAGAGTCCTGAGGACATTTGATGTGAGCCATGAAGAGGACTTTCATTCACTCAACACATATTCATTAGGTGTCTATTATGTTCAGATGCTAAGTGAATGGAGTTGGATTTTGTAAGAAGAGAGACACAAGGTCAAATCAGGAAGATTGTATCCATTCTGGAGTCAGCAAATTGACAGTGAAAGGGAAAGGAATTAATATCTGCTTCACACCTATTTTCTACCAATTACTTAATGCTCCCAGCAGGTCTAGTTCAAGCATTTTTATCCCCACTTTATAGATGACAAACCTGAGTTTCAGAGAAGTTACTTTGCTTGCCCTGGCTCATATAGCACTTACAAAGAGAGCTGGAGTGTGAATGTATCCTGTCTCCTTCCAGAGTCATGCTCTGTCTATTCTCATAGCAGGTGCCTTCTTGTGCAGGAATGGAAACAAAATATGATGAAGAGAGAATGAGGAATGGCACCAGAGTCCATGTGGTTTTAGTGATTGAAATACATTATGCTTCCTTTGGGAATGGAAGCCACATAGATAGTAGAACATCAACAATGTAGGCTTTAGAATTAGACTTGCCTGGGTTCATATCCTGGCTCATACTCTGATATGATATAGCCTTGTTTTCTTTGATTCTGAGCTTAGTCAGATGCATATCAGCAATAATAATGTTCATTGCATCAATGTGTAGTGTTTAAATAAACATAGCACATAGTAGTCACTTAACCAATATAATTTCAACTTTCTCCTTGGATCACCTAAAGAACAGCTATTTCTCAATGTTTCACAGCAAAGAATTTCATCATGATAAAGAATTGATAACCATCAAACAAAAAGGAGTCATTTATATATTTTTGAGTAATGATCCCTTATTGCGTTCATATATAATTAACCAAATTCTGTGTGCAACTGGCTTTGGTTCCTGTGTAGACTTTGTCTTGATTTTTCTCTTATATTTTTATGTTTGGGACATTGTGACAGCACCCTAAATCCAAAAGGTCTACCTATGTCTACCAAACACCTACTTTTAGAATGATTATTTGGTGTAGGTTTGAGATATCCTTTAAGGAGCCACACTCACATTACCTTCATGAAATTAGTGTTAATTTTCTACAATCACATTTAGACTACTATTTTTCACTATTTCGGATAAAGTTTACATGACTTGAGCCTTCTTTATATTTACATTTGAATTTACAATGCTTAATAGTTGATCTAAAGACTTTGGATCACAATTGAGAGTTCCCACAGGAGGAAAAAATCCCAAGTTATCTCTGATACGGAGCAATGATATGGTCATCAGGTGACTATATTGGAATGATTACCTTAAGATCATGACAAACAAACAAACAAAAAAAAAAAGAAAGAAATAAAAGAAACACAAATTTCAATGACCTGGTTGGTCATTTATAATCAAATGAAGTACTCACATTTTGCATAATCCATAGAAAGACCAAATAGTGAATTTTAAGAATAATGTCCACACAAATGATCTTGGCACATACTTAAATGTAAAATTTTATGAAGACTTTCTTTACAGTAAAGATGGAAACTAGAATAAAGATGAACTGAGTAGTATTTCTAAGAGATTGTCTCAAGTCAGTTGGTAGAATCAAAACTGAAATAGCAGAACCATTCAATTAGGGCATTTTGTGAGTGAGCTACAATCTCTTGGATGACAGTTAAACCCAGACTGGACATGACAGTAGCAAATTCACTCTAAGAAACTATTTTAGTGGTAGGAACAAGTTGGCCTTATTGCTTAATGGATCATCCCTTTCTCTATCTGCTGTGATGTGAGAGCTGATGAGATCCTGCCTGAGGCAGCACGATGATCTCAACACAAATTGTCTCCTCCATCCACAGGGTAAACATTTTACTGGGAGAGTTAAAGTGAATTTTAGAATTATAGGGAAGTACCTAGGAAATGGATATTTTTTTCTTCAGTGAACTCTTAAGAGGGCTTGTCAGTAAAGTTCAAGCAAGCAGGTGTGCTGAAAATTGCTTTAAAACTAAAGAGACAATAGGAGGCATGCATATGCCAGAAATCATAGTCCCTGTGAGAGAGACAAGCCCATTTTTTTAGCAGGAGCAGCTGTTGGTACATCTGCCGACAGGTTGTTGTCAGGAGCATTGAGCAGAGAAATTTCAGGAAAAAGGTATTCATGAGAAGGGAAGAGGTGAGAGGTCTCGAGAGTATGAAATTTAGCAAGGAAACCCGAGTGATGGACTGAGTCCTGGGCTGACATTGGTAGAATTAAGAATTTCATCTGAGATTGTGATGCTGGATGAAAGTGGCATTAAGACTTTACATTGGAGTTTGTTAAATCCCAACCAATAAAAATTGCAGTTCACTCTAATAAAACTTCCTGGGAAGACTATTAGTATTAAATAGGGAGATTCTCCCCCCAGAAATAATGCTAAATCATAGTCACAAATAATTCCAGGTACAGTTCCGCACAAGGCAGAACATGATTGCACTTTTTAAATTAAATTCACTCTTACAGCTTTGGCAGTTGCAGTTCTGAAATTAATAGGAATAGAACTCATGAGCCAAGGGACCAAGGGTTGCCATACAGCATTAGAGGGCATGCCAGTGCAGGTGATGGAGGCAGATAGACAGGCAGGGTTGGGGTAGGCGACATCTTTACTGGACATTTACTTTGAGGGAGTAGATGTACTAAAGGACTGTAAAAGAATTTAAATTACACAAAATCATTGATTTTAAGGCTCAAAGTAACACCCTGTATATTACTATAGGAAAATTTAACTGTTTCTTTTAGTTTCTCCCTGAGCACTATAAGGACCAAAGTTATCTGATACTCTTTATATGACCCATGCCAGCTAGCAATTTGCTGATCCTTATATAGGCACTCATTTATCTTTTAAATGAAACGACAAACAAATATTAAAAATAAATATTATGGTATTCTAATTCATTATCATTAACCATCTCTATTCCATAAGCGTCAATGTGAATCACTTATTGTGAACCACTTACGGGAATTTGGTAAGTAAATCACTTGTTTATGAATTTAGCAAATATTTGTTAAGCCCCTTCCGAGTATGTACCAGAAGATAATTTTTTGAATGCAGAGATTAACAGCACTCAAATCCTACCCTCAAGGTGTTCACTTTGAAATCAATGAAAGAGACAAGAGAATGCATATTTGCAACACAGAGGAGTTAAATGCTGTAGTATTCATATTTATGAACATTCACAGGGAGCCTGGCACTCAGCCTGCTTTATATTTACTCTTGAATTTACAATGCTTGAGAAGAGTCGACCTAAAGACTTTGGGTCATAATTGAGAGCTCCCACCAGTTCCGCAGGAGGAAAAATCCCAAGTGGTCTCTGACATGGAGCAATGCTATGGTCATCAGGTGACTATATTGGAATGATTACCTTAAGATCATGACAAACCAAAAAAAAAAAAAAATTCAATTACTGGTTGGTCATTTATAATCAAATGAAGTACCCACATTTTGCATAATCCATAGAGAGACCAAATGGTGAATCTTAAGGACAATGTCCACACAAATGATCCTGGTACATAATTAAGTGGGAAACCTCATGAAGACTTTCTTTACAGTAAAGGTGGAAACTAGAATAAAGATGAACTGAGTAGTATTTCTAAGAGATTGACTCAAATCAGTTGGTAGAATCATCCTGGGCATTTGGAAGAGGAGAATCTAGAACCAAGTGGACAGGAGTTAGGCAGGATGTTCTAAATGGCAACAACATGGCTACAAACACATAGCATAGGGAAAGTGAAATTAGGGAACCAAATGGAGATCAAGTGAACCAAAAAAGAGAAGCAACAGAAAATCACAGGTTGAGAAGAGTCTGAAAAAACAAACTGAAGCCAGAAGCTGAAGGATCATGCTAAGGTTTGTGAAAGTAATGAGAGGCTAGGAGAAGATTTTGAATAGTAGTACGTGAACAGATTAGCAGTTCAGAAGGACCTAGTGGCATTGAAGAGGAGGAATTCTAGTAAAGTGAAGCTGGAGGTATGCTAACCATTTCTGGAAATGATTACTATCCTCCAGGAGAGCAGCAACCAGAGCCTGAGCAAAGGATGGTATAGGATAGATATCAGGGGATGATATGAAATTTGGGGGAATTAATTTTTGCAAGACTTAAAAGTAGATGAAGGAGATGGGAGGGTAGGTTTAGGAAATATTCTTTTATGTAAATTAAAAATACTTACCTATCTAGCACCATAAGACTCTTATTAGTTAAGTAATTATTTTATGTCTAAATTATAGTAGTGTAGATGGAAACAGACCCAGGCAGATTAATTTATTGTACAATTATTGGGGCACTTTACTGCAGCATCTTGTTGCAGATTGCAGTATTTCATTGAAGCAAAAAGAAAAGTCAGAATCAAAACCACCCATCTGTGTTCTTTCAAGCACCCCATCCTGGATACAGCAATTAGAATCAGGTGCCACAAAAGATGGGGGTCACATCTGTAAACCATGTCCTCACCAGCCAATGAGAGAAAAAATACTACAGAGAAAAACATAAACTCCAGTCCAGATGGCAAGATGAGTCCATGCTTGTCTCATCCTCTCTCCTTTTAGTATTATAACTGTCATGGTCATGTGTTTATTGTAGTATGTGGCCTTGGAACATGGTACTTTCAATGATGGTTCTCAAAGATATGCTTAAATAGAATGAGAAAAAGCAACATTCAAAGCACAGTGGTGGAATTTTTTTCACGTTGATGAAATTCAAGCTCAAGTCTAAAAATTTAAAACTTCTTTAAATAATAGATTAGGCATAAAAGAAATCTACCCTAGACAGATAATGGTAAAAATAAGGAATGTTAAAGTTTTAAAAGACCTCTAAAATTAAAAAAAGGGAGAGACACGGAAAGAGAAGATATACAAACAGAGAGAGTGTGAGGGACTGAGAACAACAGATCATTACCCATGGTGGTGTTGTATAAAAGATATGTCTTCAAAAATCTACCATTTTTCTATAATCTTATATGTCAGCAATAATGCATTTGAAAAGTAATAGCAAAATATATCATTAAAATTATAATGAAAATGAAAAGGTACTAATTTAACAAGAATATCATATATGACATAAAAATTTAGGGAAAGTAACAATAAATTTTGAAGAACCTATAATAAGATTTATATAACTAGAAACTATGTAATAATCGCATGAAAATTTGTTGATATTAGCTAAAATTTTGTATAAATTTAATAAAATTCCAAACTAAATTGTAACAGTGTTTTGCAATTTTTGACCCATGAGTCATTTGGAAGGGTAAGGGCTACTCTAGAAGAAAAGTAAAGGAGAAGTTTGAATAGGACTTGTTCTATTATCTGCCAGGATTTATTAAAACACTAATTCTGGAACACTGCAGATGTATTACACTGATGGAGTAGGATGGAAAAACCAAATTAAAGCAAATTGTACATGAAGCCCCAAAGTGTGACAAAACAGGCATTAAAAATCAAAAATAATGGGCGACGCCTGTGACTCAGCGAGTAGGGTGCCGACCCCATATACTGAGGGCTGTGGGTTCAAACCCGGCCCCGCCAAACTGCACCAAAAATTAGCTGGGTGCTGTGGCGGGCGCCTGTAGTCCCAGCTACTTGGGAGGCTGAGGCAAGAGAATTGCTTAAGCCCAAGAGCTGGAGGTTGTTTGAGAGGCTGAGTTAAGAGAATTGCTTAAGTCCAAGAGCTGGAGGTTGCTGTGAGCTGTGACTCCACAGCACTGTACCGAAGGCGATAAAGTGAGACTCTGTCTCCACAAAAATAAAAAAAAAAAAAAAGAAAGAAAATTCAAAAGTAACTAGGTATTCACAGGGGAGGGGGAACTTTTAGCTCCCTAAGTTACAAAATAGACAGAAATTAATTTCATTCATATGAAAGAGCCTAAAAGCTGAACTTAGAATCTTTTAGAAGAAATCTTTTAAAAACATTTATTATACTAAAAATTTCAAAAATTTCTTTAATGAGATACACAAAACACAACTGTAGTATAAAAGTAAAACTTTATATGAAAAAAGACATTTCAAGCAAAAGAAAAAGACATGCCCCATGTTACAGAAAATATTGACAATGTACATAGATGCCAATAACTTACTACGCATGCCATACAATTTATGCCTTCAAGCCAATCAGAAAGATGAGAAAAACTATCCAATAGAAAAATTAGAAAGGATGTAAACAGCAAAGGGCAAAAAGAATAGTCTAACATAAAACATGGTGAATCCCACTACTTATTAGGAAAATGTTAATTAAAATAATGTGATATTACTTAACAGTCATTAAATTGATAGAATTTCCAAACCTCACATTTTCAAATGTTTGAATGGGTATGGGTAAATGGCAAGTCTTACAATGACATGTGTAAAAGTAAGTTGGAAAGCTGTTAGAAATAAATATAGCAATATATAGGAAAAGTAAAATTACACAGGATCTATGATTTGCCATTCCATTTCTAGACCCACATGATAGCAAAATGTGTGCAGTAACTTAAGGAGATGTAAAATTACATTTAATTTGTTATCACTTATAATGGTGAGAAATTGTTATCCACCTAATTTCCTATCATTAGGAGAAATGAACGAACTTTTTTTTACTTTTTTAATGGAATATTTTCCAACAGTTAAAATGTATCAACTGAACATAATGCTGAGCAAACATGCAATTGCAAAAGAATATGTAAGTAATTTCTGTAATTTACTCTGAGATTCATCTAAAATATTGATATGAATTAATGGATTGATAGAGCAAAGATTAGAGAAAAAGAGATATGTAATAAAGCAAGAACAACAAAATGTAGATAAATTTAAGTAGTAGGGATATAGGTGTCCACTGTGAAGTTCTTTCAACCTTGTTATATATTTGATATTTTTAGTAATAATTTATTTAAGAAAAGATGTTCACTGTGATTATATTTTGTAAATACTGAAAAATTACATTATTGGGGTGGAACAAGATGGCAGATCAGAGGGATCGGTCCACTGAGCTCTCATAGAATGACTGGGAAAAAAGAGAGAACTCAGACATACCTAGTGCAGGGACCCTACCCAGAATCAGAGCTCAGGGAGCCCAAGGAGGAGGTGGTGAGCTGGATACAGTGTATAATCTGGAGCCATATAAATCTGATTAATTAGGTAAGTGGTTGGACTGTCTGGGATTGGCTGGCCACCCACAGAAGTCTAGGATGGGAGGAAGTCTTTCCAGAGTTTTCAGTTATTGAAGGAAGCTGCTCATTGAGTGAAAAGCTGTGACTAGTGGGCAGACTAAAACAATATACAGCAACCAAATTTGAAAGCCTGTTGGAATGGATTTGCCATAGGTTTGGTGGCTGGTGAGGCAGCTGTACAGAGGTCTCAGCAGGCAGAGAGCTGCCATTGTGGGAAGGTCATGAGAAGATCTTAGCAGGGCCGTAAAGCATGGCCAACTTAATTCCACCTGCCAGGATCAGAACTCCATTCTTGGGACAGGCTGATGGACTCCCACATCCTATGGGAACTGGAGTAGGGGACACTGCGAGACCTGCCCCAAAGGATCCTTATGAGTCTTAAGATTCCAACCTAGAAGGACTGAATGCTGAGAAAACAATCATGTGATCATAGAAGCAAGCAAATTTAGAATAAGGACCACAGAGGTTGCTGGCTGTGCTGTCTCCTTAAAAACAAGAGCATCACCTAGTGTCTAGGTGACATATTGCAACATACTGTCATCAAGAACAAGAACTTCTGTTTTAAAAAAAGGAGGCAGTGAGAAGTAAAAAGCAGGACAAGGAGGTAAACAAGAAGAAAGAACACACAGGAAGAATCAACGGAAGAATTCAGGCATCATGAGAAACTAAAATAGAGCAACTTCCCCAAGGAACCATGAGGCAGCTACTGCAGAAGGCTCCACCTATAAAGAATTAATTGATAACAACAGAAAGGGAATTAAAAATGTGGATGATAAAGACAATAAAATGAAAGGATATGAAAATGGAAAGACAGAACCAAAACTCAGACAAGAGATATGTAGAATATAGAAAAGATATAGTAGAACTTAAGGAAATGAAGGAAATGAAGTAGACAATCAGGGAATGTATCAATAGAGAACATCAAAAATAAATTAGACTATGGAGAAGAAAGAACATAAGAGCTAGAATATAAAGTTTTTCAGTTAACCCATGCAGTAAAAGAAGTGGAAAAGAAGAGAGAGAAAGCAGAACAGGTGCTTAGAGACTTCAAACATAACAGTATTCCTGAATTAAGAACAATCCATAGGGATTCCTGAAGGGGAAGAAAATTATCCCAAAGGAATGGAAGCCCTACTGGGTCTATCATAAATGAAAATTTCCCAAGTTTTACTGAAGATCCCAACACTCTTTTTTCAGATGGATAACAAACCCCTGATCATCTCAACTCAAACAGAATCTCTCCCAGACACTTTGTAATGAACCTGTCCAAAGTCAAGATGAAATAAAAAATTCTGCACACAGCCAAGAGTAAATGCCAACTGACTTACAGAGGCCAAGCCATCAGGAAGATAGCAGACTTTTCAACTGAAATGTTGCAAGTCTGAAAAGCATAGTCATCCAACTTCAACATTCTTAAACAAAATAATTTTCAGCCCACAATTCTGTATGCTGTTAAACTAAGTTTCAAAATTCAAAGAGAAGTCAAATCTTTTGTGGTTATACAAGCACTGAGGAAATTCATGACAATAAGACCAACTCTCCAGGAAATACTTAGACCTGTCTCAACATTGACCATCACAATGAACCACCAGCAAAGTAAACACCCAAAAGCTAAAGGTCAAACCTTAGCTGCCACAATGGCACAAAGGATAAAACTACACAATAGACTTTCACAAAATACCATGAATAGAACCCCACCACACTTATCAATTCTTCCAATAAAGGCCAATGGGCTGAATTCACCACTGAACAGACACAATCTGGCTGAATGGACAAAAAAGCACAAGTTGGTTTGATGCCTGTAACTCAGCAGCTAGGGCACCAGCCACATACACCGGGGCTGGCAGGTTCCAACCCAGCCAGATCCTGCCAAACAACAATGAAACCTACAACAACAACAAAGAAAAATAGTCAGGCATTGTGGTGGGTGCTTGTAGTCCTAGCTACTTGGGAGGCTGAGACAAGAGAATCCCTTAAGCCCAAAAGTTTGAGATTGCTGTTAACTGTGTCACCAATGCACTCTACCAAGGATGACAAAGTGAGACTCTGTCTCAAAAAAATAATAATAATAAATAAATAAAAGGACAAGTCATCCATATGCTATCTCCAGAAGACACACATAGCCTTGAGGAAAAAACCAAGACTCAGGGTGAAGGGATGGAAAACAGTATTTCAAGCAAATGAAAATCAGAAGAATTTTTCAGATTCAAGCAGATTTAAAGCAACTAAAGTTAAGAAAGACAAAAAATGGACACTTCATACTCGTCAACGGAACAATACAACAAGAAGACATTTCAATTTTAAATATTTATGCACCCAACTTAAATGCTCCAAGATTTATGGAACAGACTTTAAATGGTCTAAGCAATATGATATTGCTTAACACCATAATAACCAGGGAATTTAACATCTTCTGACAGAACTGGACATATCCTTGAAATGGCAACTAAACAAAGATACAAAGATTTTAAACATGATAGTAGAACAAATGGGATTAATAGACATATACAGAACACACCACCCTAAAGCTAAGAAATATACATTTTTCTCATAAGCCCATGGTTTATACTCCAAAATTGACTACAACCTAGGATATAAATCAAACCTCAGCAAAATTAAAAGAACAGAAATTACACCTTGTATTTTCTCAGGGAAAAAGGTAATAAAGGTGGATCCCAACTCCAATAAAAATGTTCATCCTCACATAAAGACATGGAAACTAAACAACTTATGCTGAATGACAGTTTTGTTCAGGAAGAGATAAAAGAGGAAATCATTAAATTCCTTAAGCATAACAATAGTGAAGATACAAGTTACCAAACATGTGAGATACAGCAAAAGCAGTCTTAAAAAGGAAATCATTGCATTAAATGTCTAAATTTAAAAAACAAAAAGAGAACACATCAACAAACTCATGAACCATCTTACAGAATTATAAAAAGAAAAAAAAAATCCTCATCCCAAACACAGTAGAAGAAAAGAAACAACCAAAATTAAATCAGAGATTAATGAAATTAAAAACAAAAGAATCATTCAGAAAATTAATAAAACAAAAGGTTGATTTTTCAAAAAAATAAATAAAATGAATAAACTTTGGGCCAGATTAACTAGAAATAGAAGAATAAAATCTCTAATAACCTTAATCAGAAATGATAAAGGGGGAATAACAACAGATGTCACAGAGATATAAGAGATCATGTTTGAGTACTATAAGAAACTCTACACTCAGGAATTTGACAATGTGGAGGAAATGGATCAATACCTGGAATAACACCCCCTCCCTAGACTTAGCTAAGAAGAAATAGATCTCTTGAACAGACCAATTTCAAGAACTGAGATCGAAGAAACAATAAAATATCTCCCAACATATAATCCAGAAAGTGGAAGGGAAGAGGAAAGGGAAGGAAGGGAAGGGGGGTAATGAGAGGAGGGAGGGTATTCGAGGGACCTCACCTAATGTGCATGATGCAATGGTACATTTCAAAACTATTAAGAAATGAGCATAGGCTCGGTGCCTGTGGCTCAGCGGGCTAAGGCACCAGCCACATACACCTGAGCTGGTGGGTTCGAATCCAGCCCGGGCCCGCCAAACAACAATAACGGCTGCAACCAAAAATGGCCGGGCATTGTGGCAGGCACCTGTAGTCCCAGCTACTTGGGAGTCAGAGGCAGGAGACTCGCTTGAGCCCAGGAATTGGAGTTTGCTGTGAGCTGTGATGCCACAGCACTCTATCCAGGCTGGCAGCTTGAGGCTCTGTCTCTAAATAAATAAATAAATAAATAAATGAAATGAGCATAATTGTGATGGATGTGTTACTTAGTTCAATGTAAGCATTTCATATTGTATATTGAAGCAGTACCCTGAACCCCATAAATACATCAATGTACAAAGTTATGATTTAATAAAAACAATTAAAAATAAAAAAATCTCCCAACAAAAAAAGCTCTGGTCCAGATGGCTTCACATCCGAATTCTATCAAACCTTCAAAGAAAAGTTTATACCCATACTGCAGAAATTATTCCCAGAAATTGAGGAGGAAGAAATTTTCCCCAAAGTTCTATGAAGCAAACATCACCCTGATACCAAAAGCAGGAAAAGATCCAACTAAAAAGGTAAACTTCAGACCAATCTTACTAACGCTAATGAATATAGATGCAAAAATTCCCTAAAAAATCCTAGACAATAGATTACAGCTACATGTTAAAAAAATTATTCATCACAATCAAGTAGGTTTCATCCCAGGGATATAACTCTGGTTTACCATAAGCAAACTCTATAACTGTAATTCACCATATCAATAGAAGCAAAAACAAAGACCATATGATCCTCTCAATAGGTACAGAAAAAGTATTCTATACAATTCAGGATCCTTTTCTAATCAGAATACTTAAGAATTTAGGCATTGGTGACACATTTCTTAATCTGATCAAAGCCATCTATGACAAACCCACAGCTAATATTACACTGAATATAGTAAAACTGAAAGCTTTTCCACTTAGAACTGGAACTAGATAAGGTTTTGCTCTATTACCACAACTATTCAGCATGGTGATGGAAGTTGTAGCCAATACAATCAGGTAAGAGAAGGAAATAAAGGGCATCTAACTGGGGGTAGAGGAGGTCAAGCTCTCTCTCTTTTTTGATGATATAATCTTATCTGTAGAGAACCCCAAAGACTCAACCCCAAGACTCCTAGAAGTGATCAAGAAATACAGTAATGTCTCAGGATATAAAATCAGTGTCAGAAATCAGTAGCCTTTGTATATGCCAATAACAGACAAGATGAAAAGCTAATTAAGGACACAGTTCTTTTCATAATAGCTTAAAAAAATACCTGGAATATACATAACAAAAGAGGTGAAGGAAATCTACAAAGAAAATTATAAAACAAATGGAAGAATATACCATTCTCATGGCTGGAAAAAAATCAACATTGTCAAAATGTCTATACTAACCAAAGCATCTACAGATTTACTGTAGTCTCCATTAAAATACCATCAACAGACTTTTGTGATTTGGAAAAAAAAATTCCTTGTTTTGTATAGAACCAAAAGAAACCCCATATAGACAAGGCAATTCTTAGTCATAAAGATAAAGCTGAGGGTATCATCCTACAGACTTTCGGCTATACTACAATGCCATCATGATCAAAAAAGCATGCTATTGGCACAAAAAATAGAGACATTGAAATTTGGAATCAAATAGAAAACCATGAGATGAAACTAACATCTTACAGCCATTTGAACATTTGGGAAAAGAATCCCTATTCCATAAATTGTGTTGAGGGAACTGATAACCACATGTAAAAGGCTGAAACTGGACCCACACCTTTCAGCACTTACAAAAATTGATTCAAGATGGACAAATTTCCTTCCAGAAAATTTAAATTTAAGGCATAAAATAATAAAAATCCTCAAAGAAAGTGTGGAGAAAACATTTGTAGCTATCAGCTCAGGGAAATATTTTATGAAGAAGACTTCTGCGGCAATTGCAGCAACAAAATAAAAAAAAATGGGACTTAATTAAACTGAAGAGCTTCTGTACAGCTAAGGAAACAATAACAAATAACAAATAACAAATTTAACAATAACAATAATAAATTTCAGAATGGGAAAAGATATTTGCATATTATGAATTGGACAAAAGCACGATAAGTAGGATCTATAGAGAACTCAAATTAACCAACCAAAAAACACCCAATAATCTCATATATCACTGGGGATGAGACATGAATAGAACCTTCTTTAAAGAAGACAGACAGATGGCTAACAAACATTTGAAAAAATGCTCATCATCCCTAATCATCAGAGGAATGTAAATCAAAACTACTGTGAAATATCACTTTGGCTCACATCACAAAGACTTAAAGCTGCAGAAGCAGGCATGGATGAAGAGAGAAGGGAACACTTTTACACTGCTGGTGGGACTGAAAACTAATACAACCTTTTTGGAAGGAAGTATGGAGAACCCTCCAAGAACTGAAATAAGATCTCACATTTGATCCTGCAATCCCATTATTAGACATCTACCCAGAAGGAAAAAAATCCTTTTACTATAAGGACATTTGCACTAGACTATTTATCACAACTCAATTTATAATCACCAAAATGTGGAAACAGCCTAAATGCCCACCAACCCAGGAATTGAAGAACAAGCTGTGGTATATGTATACAATGGGATACTATTTAGCCATTAAGAAAGATGGCGACTTTACATCTTTTGTGTTAACTTGGATGGAGGTGGAACACATTCTTCTTAGTTAAAGCATCACAAGAATGGAGAAGCATGAATCCAATGTACTCAATTCTAACATGAAGGCAGTAGATGAGCTAATACAAAGGGGGTGTAGAGTAATGAGCAAGTGGGGAGAGAAGGGAAGGGGTAGGGGTTCACAGTGTATGGCACACCTCTTGGGGATAGGACACAATTTTAAGAGGGATTTTATCTTACAAATGCAATCAGTATAACCTAAATCTTTGTACTATCAATGAATCCCAAACAATTAAAAAAAATAAAGATCAACGTCTTAAAAAGAAAGAAATTACATTATTGTTTGTGAAGCAATAGTTAATAAAATTATAAAAACATACATGGAAATGAAACATGCCAATTTCAAGATAAAGGTTATATCCAGGAAGTGAGAAAAGGAAAGTAAATAGAAGATGAGAATTTAGTTTTGTTAGTCATGTTTCCTTGCTTTAAAGAATGAGAAAGCGAGGAAAAGAAAAAAATGCAACAAATACAGCAAAAAATATTTCCATGTGATAATACCAGGTTATTTGCTCTGGGATATAGTTTATTATTTATGTACATATTTTAATTTGATTAAACTTATTATAAATAACAAAATTCAAGGAGTAATATTCACATTATCAAAATTACCTGAAAAGGATAATATTGGCTTAAAAATCAAAACATATAATCATCTGCATGGTATAATGCCTGTGTATAAATTTTTTAAATCAAAATAATCCTAAATTTTGTATATCGGTGTATACATAAGTAATAAAAGTATGAAAGCACAAATGTGAAGATATTCAACAGATAAAGATATCAGTTACCCCAAGGGAAAGAAAGAGCAGAATGGGTTAAGGATTAGTAAAGGTCATTTCAATGGAATTTGCAACGTTATAGTCCTCAAAACAATTTTACTTTTGATAAATCTGAGCAATAGAACACAACACTTCTTGTTTTAAAATTTTCATGATACATAATAAAAAAGAAATCATAAATCTGTGAAGTATAAAAGAACGACCCTACTTCTCAATTCAGAAACAGGAAAGAACTGCGTGAGAACTTGCTAGCTCATTTTAAGAACTATTTTTCCTATTAGTCTAGGAGATTAGCTTAGATCATCAATTATTTATTTCATTCACTGATTTTTGTATGTATGATAATCCTGTCTGCATTGTTGCCATTATTTTATATATCTTGCTGACATGTAAAGACTTGTATGTCTTATTTTATATGTATCCTTAAGCCATAAAGTTTAAAAAGTTTCTATTGATTATTTGGTACAACCATTTAAGCAAATTGAGAGTATGACTCCGTCATTCTGGACAGTTCTCATTCTGTCTTATGTTAAGCTGAGATCATAGGAAATTTCTAAGAAACTTCCTTGAGAACTTACTCCCTAGAGAAATTACTTATTGAAAAGCATTATTTAATTCAGCCTCTAACGATGCAAAATTTTTTAAGAAAAGGGTATCTACTAGATAGAAAGCAGAAAGTCTACAGTGGTTATAACAAACTCTTTCAGGCCTCTCAACTGGCTTTAACCAACTAAGAGAGGCTACCTGGCATCCAGGGTGAAATGACCAGTGCAGGATATCCTTGAACCAATATGCTGCTTGCTACCAGAATCTAGAGAAATACAAAAAGATGATGGGCTAGTTATGGAAGAAGAGGCCCTAAAAGTCAGATTTCTATTTCTTTAAGGTAGTATTACTGGGTTGAGATTACCCTCAATGTAGCCAAGGACTCTGTGGCTATCTCAGAGCAAATGGGCACAAAAAATTCAAAGAATCAAGGCAGACACGTACCCATTTCCTTTTTCCTTCCAGAAAATGCATTTTTCTCCAGTTGAAAGAGCACATTTGCAGCATGACAAAACCCTCTACCAAAAGCATCTATCAATTTGAAGTGGTTTCTGCTTTACAGTCTGAATCTACCCTTACTTCTAGCTCCTTAGAGGGCAAATACAATGGAAATGCAAAGTACTAATATCATATACATTCCCAGCTCATTCACAAGGGTGTTGTACAGACTAATGAGTTATTGTTTGAAAAGACCTTTGTGGCTTTCTGATGAAAGGTGGAATATACATAGAATTTTGAAGGTTTTATTTTGTTGCCCTTGTTGATATAATTGCAATAGGTGTGTAGTCAATGAGGCACAATGCCAGCTAAGCATCATTTTCTTTCTACCTGTTTATCCTTGAAAGGTAAGCCTATTGCCCTCTATGGGTCTTAATTGTGTTAACCACTTTTTATTCTGCTGTCAGATACCATGGGGGCAAACTCCAGATTATTTTGATAGCTGAAAAGGCAAACTCAACATTTTGAACAATTCATTGACATCCCTAATATTCTTCTTTCCCCTTCCCCATCCCTACAGAGTATTCACTTTGTGTGTTGGAATTTTTATTTTGATAATTCTTCTAGTCTGCTGCATTTGTTAGGGGAAATCGGGGAGCCATGTTAAACATTACAGGAAGGTCTATTCTGCCTCCTTATAAAAATGGAAGCTAGTATCCTATGCAGATTAATAATAAGGTATAGAATTTCAAAATAATCTCTTAAGGAGAGATATGAGTTGATCTTCAGGCTAATTTCTCTAAGTCTTCTTTGACTCCCTGTGGGTGGTGGTGGTGCTATTTTGCATTTGCTGACTAATATACCTTCCCCTCCCACTGCTGGCCTCTCTTTTGTTATGTGTAGGCTGTCTCTGCCTAAAATCCTGCATGCTGATTTTCCAGACTCATTTATTTATGTTCACTCACTAATTGAAAATATCATATTTGAAGTTATTATTCTGATTGATGTCTATCATTTTGATCAAGCAGTAGCTCACAGATGCTTTATTAGAACAATTTTACAAGTGAGTTTATCATCATGCCTTTCTCTCCTGACCTTCTCCATGGCTGGTAGCAAAACATCTTGTGGAGGCTCAAAAAGAGGAGATGTTTAGTAAGACTTCCAAATTTGTTTCCTTGGGTCTTCAGTACAAAAAATAATTCTATTTCAGCCTTTGTTAGGTTGTTGACTGTAAAGGAGGAGAGGCATGGCAGTCAAACTACGTGAGGGGAAACAGAAACAGGTGGAAGAGTGACCACTAATGAGAACTTTCTCCGTAGCCAAGCTGAGCCCACATTCTCACTTTCACAGAGCTCCTACACAGATAGAGGTTGGGAGAGAGGGAGAGAGGCGAAATGGTTATCGTGTTGATATTCCTGATACTTGAAATACTCACATTCTGGCTAGATTTTAAAGAGAAGGCACTGAAAGGTGGAAAGGGCCTTAGGAAGCAGAAGTATGAGGCAGATAAAGCAAATTTTTAAGCCCCTTTCACATTTGCCAACTCCCACCAACTTACTTGTCCTATTAGAAAAAAAAAGTGTTTTCTAAAAGTGTTTTGGTCTATAACCAAACATATTTACATTCAGATATTCAATTAATGCTGTACATACCACACCTGCTTGGAAGATTAAAAATACCCTTTCATGTAGTTAAGTTCATCCTGCCAAGAAGCTTATTTCAATTTACTCAATTCAAAATGTTCAAATATATCTGAAGTACTTTTTATTAATCAAAAAAATTTAGATCCCAAAAAACTCTTGCCTTCTGTAACAGTTTTAAATATCCTGTATTTGACCATAGGCCTCCTGTAATTAGATACTTTTGTCTATAGAATCATGAACAATTAATGTTGGAAAAACCCTTGGTTCATTAAATCCAATCCTATGTCAAATGCACAGATTTCCTCTTAATACATGAACATCCAAAGTTTGCTTGAATATCTTAAAAAAAAAATTCTACCTCATGAAGCAAGGGCGACTAATGAAGGAATTGTTGATTTTTGTAAAGTGATTCAGGTTGAACTAAAATTTTGGTTACTGGTCATTTTTAACCAGTGACTAAAATTTTTCTTAGAATTGTGCTCCCTATTTATTTATTTATTTAAAAATATTTATTGAAGATCTTTTATGTGACAGGAATTGTCCTAGAGTTTGAGTCTATTTCAGTGGACAAGACTGACATACCCCTGCCCTCATGGAGTTTATAGTCTGTGTGAAGACTGTATGGGCAAGAGCAGAAGCAGAGAAACAAGGTAGGAGACTCTTGCAATGGGATAAGTCCCCCAGACACATCACGCTTAACAATCTGTCACCCTACCTCTGGACCTATGATGTTCCATACATCCCTCTACTCCAGATCTACCAACTTTTAGTGGATGTGACTTCTCACAAGCCCATCTCCACCACTCCTGATAGGCCATCAGTTCTGCAGAGGGAAAAGACATGATTGACCATATTTTGCCATGTATAATAGACACGTTTTTGCCCAAATTTTTGAAGGAAAAATAAGAATGCACATTATATGTGTGTAGTAAGGCTCAGGAGCAGGGGAGCCCAGAGGGCCTCCTGGGGCTGTTGTGTCCTGCCACCAGGGTCTGTCAGGCAAACTCATAGGTTCTAGCCTGGGAGAGTCCAGGATCTGAAGAGAGTGGGCCCAGAGTAGCTTCCACTAAGTGCTGCAATTAGGGCACTGAGCAGTAGTGGTAGGGTGGTAAGGCAGTCTTACAACCATGCAGGGCAAGGGCTGAGGCCCAAGGTGTGGCCATACAGAGCAGGATGGGAGCCCTGTGTAGACCCTAGGGACTTACCTAGCTGTCCACGGGTCAAATGGCCTCAGAAGCTCCTCCCCTGGAGGTCACAAACATGGCGATTTTGTCAGTGGCTGCTATGTGGTGGGAAGGAAAGGGCTCCTAGTAGAGAGGGCAGACAGATGCAGAGGACAGTGGGATCTGCACGTTTACCCAGGCAGCATCAACTGACCCAAGATGTGTCCCTCTTGGCAGAGAGCTGGCTACTTTCTCAAGGGGCATTTTCCTGACAAGTTGGGACAAAAATGTGGATGTGCATTATACACAAGAGCAAATTATATGTGGCAAAATATGGTACTTCTCTTCTTATCCCTAGAGCAACATCCAATGCTGGCTTCTTAAATACTAAAAAGCAGGCTAAATTCTTCTACACCTTCTCACAAGTGGCAGACTTTAAAGCTTTGAATTTAAAGGTGATTATATATATTTACTTATTTAAAATGTCACTTTGAGTTCTCTCTCCCCGTATCCACATACCAATTAAAGTGTACCCTCTTATAAGATAATATGAGAGTACCTGTTACCACCTATGTTGCTAAGTCATTTCATACCTTGTTTCTAGTTTGTGATATTGGTAATTATAACTCTCTTGTCGTTCTTTTTCAGAGATTGTAGTCAAAGGTACAAATACCTATCCCTTTATCCAGGCCATAGTGACTAACTGAAATAACTGATCAAGAGATGGTTACCCAAGGGAAGGAGGTTGACATAGCACTACACACTGTTTTAGATTATAGATTCCTCATGTCTTGGTCTGTAAAACACTACAGTATTGCCATACTCCAGAGAAGTAGAAGAGAAGAATTCCTTACCAAACTTAATACTATGGTTTGAATGTCTCCCCCCAAATTCACATTTTGGACATTTAATTGCTATTGTAACAGTATTAAAAGGTGGTGCTTTTAAGAAGTATTTAGAACATGAGGGCTCCGCCTTTATCAGTAGATAAACATGGTTATTTTGGGAGTGATTACTTATCGTATGAGTGGGTTCTTGAGAACAAAAGAATGAATTCTGCCCAATTTTCTCTTTCTGTCTTGCATATTTACTTCCCATTGTATCATGAGATAATACAGAAAGAAGGCCCTTTACTATTAGCTCCCATAGATTAGAGCTTTTTGAGTTTGGACTGCACCCTGCTACCAGCTTCCCTGGTTACCAACCATGCAGATGCTTTGTCCTAGGATTTCACAGCCTCCATAATTGATTGACCCAATTTTTCTTATAAATTCTCTCTCCTCTCTTCCCTGCCTTTTCTTTAATTCTGGTTCTCTGAGGAACCCTAATACACATAGTACAGAAAAATAGGTATAGTTCCAGAATTATACTGGAAGAATAAGAATTATTATACAGAATTATTACTTTGGTCATTGGAAGTATAACTAGTGAGGTCCCAAGTAAGATCACAGGTTACAAACAGCCAGCATTCCAAGAACTCTAAAATGCAATTCTTAAAAACTAAAAACCAAAACTTAAAACATGGGTTCAAAAATCATAAAGTTGTATTCATTAGAAATTGTTGAGATTTATTTTCAAATCTAAAAGTTTTGGACAGGAACAGAATTGTGAAAGAAAAAAATTAACATAAGGTAAAATCAAATATCAATAATATTTGTGGATGCATTTAACTAGATTCCAGACCCCACTGTCTGCTTGACTCTAGCCATTTTTTGATTTCTTGGGGTAGTAACCAGCTGAGTTTTTAAGCCAGTCAAGGGAAAGTATATTATTTCCATCCTCTTTTTAAAAAATCTATAAAGAACTCTCTCGTTCATAATAGCCTTGTTCACTGCATAGTACAGCATCTTCTAATTATCATCCCTGCCTCACTAACCACACAGCTTATGTTCCCGCATTCATCTGTTATTTTTATGCCTCCTGCAGAAATGAAGACAACATTAATAAGAATAATACTTGGAGGCTAATATTTTGGGTAAAATTTTTAAATAGAATGCGGTTGATCATATAGGAGACCAGTGCTTTTTAGTTATATTGAAATGACTCATCAACAACAGCTTACTTTCTTTCCTACATCATTTGTGATATGGTATCAATCCCTAATCCTACTCTTTCCCCTTTAATGATTTATTTAGTTGTTATTTTATTTGGCTGCTTATTCCCTGTCAATGAATTTACTTCATCTTTTCTCGATAGTATTCTCTTTAACTTGAGAACCCCTAACCATCCTTCTTACACTTTCCATATTTTGAAATTTGTTCTCACTTTCATTACTTTTTGCTTTATATTTTTCTCATTTTCTTCTTTGCTCTTTTTATCTCCTTCCTTTATCTCTCTTCTTCTATCTTCTACTTGTAATAACTTCTCTAATGTATTCATAGAAAATATCTTTTTATACTTCTGACTAGCAAAAAACTGTATATCCATATATAATGCTATGGGAATTAACACATTTCCAGCACAAGGAAATGGGACCAGCAGGAATGTCAATTGGAACATTAAAACATTTAAAAATCTGAGTAAGGCTTAAATAATATTTTCATAGCAAAGAATCTAAATAAAGCAGTGAGAATAATGAAGTAATAGAAAAGGAAAATGTTTTTAAAAATGATACTTTGAAAAAATATTATATTGGTATAACATCACAAGAATCTTTCCAATCTATAAAAGATGAAGCCCAGTATGCCTTTTATGCCCAATCTTTCCTAACATTTAAAAATATGTATGTGCACAAATTTAAGACTGAGGAGACAACAGGTTTCATCTCATTATGAACCATGTTTTCTATGATGTTGATTTCACTATTCAAATAGCAGTTGCCACTTGCAGGGATATTTTCCATCATAGAAAACTTAAGTGGATGAGAAGGGGAAAAGGAAAAAAAAACAAAACGAAACAACAACAAAACAAGAGGAAAAGATTGCTAATTAAAAGCAAAAGGAACAGCAAAGCGGGATACATCAGTCCGTGGATACATACATTTTCAGTGATGACTCAGGAACAGGTTTGGGAAGATTACATCAACTCTTCCCTCAATAGCTGGATCTAATCATCACTGTGAATTGATTGGAGTTTGAAAAAATAGCAACTAAGACTTCTTTCACATGTTTATATCAGCTCTTGGAAATGTTGCACTTTAGATAAAATGGCAGAAATAAAACTGCACATTGGTATGGTGCAGAAATATTTCATTGAGTATATACAAATTAATTGCACTTAGAAAAATCAAGTGGCCCAGAGCCATCTACCTCAGCTCTTAAAGGTGGAACCACTTTGCTGAGGCAGAAGAGAAAGGACAGTGAAAATCCCAGCTTCCCAATGCCTCTATCCTCTGTATCTGCTGCCAAGTTGAGCTCCTGTTCGAGTACTATTTGCTTATGTTATCCCTAGACTCTTCCTCCCTTCATTCCAATAGAGCAGCCCAGAAACAGCATTATTGTGTTACTAACGAAGGAAGTGAATAGCTTCTTTCCATCCGCCATCCTTGTTTGCTTTCCACAGCACATGTCTCAGAGGAGACCTGCTGTGAAGCCCAAGCTGATGCAGCATCAAAGGACAGACCGTGGACTCATAGTAGCCTCCCACCTCAGTGCAAAGAGTTGAGATAATTGATTTGAGGTACAAAAGTAACCAAAAGCAATTTTGAGCTTTATTTTACTTTCTGTGACCTCTTAAAACAAAAACACATGATGCCTCTGCTGTGATGATATAAGGGACCAGGAGGGAGGTGAAACCTTCCAGAGGCCCACTTACCAGGCCCTGTCCTGATTCAGCTTCCAGACAAGGACACCTGTACTCACCATACTCATGGCAGGGAAAACTCTCAGGCCTTATTCCCAAGAGGCACATTCTATGCAAAGCAAATCCAGACAATAGCTGATATTCAGTAAACAGGAAGACACTGCCATGTTCTTGCTACATTTGGGCCTTGACAGACACCTCCCAGTGGGGTTGGGGGATCACCAGTGCAGGGAAGGCTCTGTTCAATTCGTCAGAGGGAGGTGGGGTTTTAGAAATTGAGTGGGACCAGAATACTGTGGGACAGAACTCAAAACAACCCTGTAGCTGAGGCCAAAACAGAGGTGAGGACTTAATGACCGAGGATATTTATAAGTACTCAAGGTTCCTGGAATCACAACAGAAGTCCACTTTACACAGAGAAGACTGGAATATGTTTGCATGAGGAAGAAGAGCCTTCCAGAGGTAGGGGAGGTGAAGAAATGAAAGATCGTGCCGAGCAGCTGAAGAAAACCATTTCCTGGAACAGTAAGACCTTGGATCTCAGGCCTGGGTCTGGATGTGTACTCGTAAATCTAAATTTCGGCAGATTTAAGTTAATGCAGATGAAGAGGAGGTATTAAAATATTAACCCCTTCGTTTCAAACATTGGTTAGACCTGGATCTGTGTCACCAGTGATGACAAAAACAAGAATACAGAAGCTTCCCAGAGTCCACTGGTAACATAAAGTAAGAAAAGGACAAATTACAATAGTCATAGATTCCCTCTTCTTGTTCTAGCTTAAAATCAGAGCTTCTCCCATGTCACATGCTATTTTTTCCTACCCTCTCCCAAATTATGACTTTAGAGAATCTTGTTGTTGCCATGGTTACATAAAAGCTAGCACACAAACACAGAAACACATTTCCTTTGAAAACATCCTCAACTGTGACCCATTGAACTGGTTTGCTGAGGAATTTACAGCACCTTCAAGGATTTATGGAGAAGAAAATGTTTGTGTATTTAGGGTGGTGAGAAAGTGTTAGGTGAGGAAAACCAATTCCTGGTTGTATATGCAGAAATGGAGGGTTCCATGTGCAATAAAAGCCAGTTGAAGCATTTGTCCAGCAGAGATCAGCATATACATCTCTGGCCAGTGGAGAGTATGTTGATGGAAGCACACAGCTCCTAAACCAAATGTGTTTCTTCCTTCCTATTCCCAATGGCTAAGGCCATTAATGACATCATTGCCTTCTTTCCTGTACTTTCTACCCAAACCTATACCATTTTTAAATTTATGACAGAGAATCTCCCACTCCTTAGGAATGCTAGGACAAGCAATTCTTGTCCTAAAAAGTCAAAGGATAGGCTCCACCTGTAGCTCAGTGGCTAGAGTGCCAGCTGCAAACAGAGGATTTGGTGGGTTCAAACCCAGCCTGCACCTGCCAAACAACAATGACAACTAGAACCTAAAAATAGCTGGGCACTGTGGCAGGCCCCTGTAGTGCCAGCAACTTGGGAGGTGGAGGCAAGAGAATTACTTATGCCCAAGAGTTTGAGGTTGCTGTAAGCTGTGATGCCACAGCACTCTACCGAGGGCAACATACTAAGATTCTGTCTCAAAAAAAAAAAAAAGAAAGAAAAGAAAGAAAGAAAGAAAGAAAGAAAGAAAGAAAGAAAGAAAGAAAGAAAGAAAGAAAGGTCAAAGGGTAATTCATTCTTGTATCTTAAATTCAAAAGACTTATTAGGAAACATTTTTAGGTTTTGTTTTCAAAGGGGAATAAATTCATTCTCTATAATTTCAGACACTTCATAAAACTATGCGGAATAACCTTTAGTTCATTCCATCTGTATGCAAAGAGTCTTCTGTAAAAAAGAAAAGAAAAGATTTTTTTTTTCTCCACCATTGAATAGAATTTGCTTAGATTTTTCTCCTTTCCCTCTTCAGGTTTTGCTGTCAGCTGTTACTATTAGCAATGATTAAATATAAGCTAGTATTGTGATTCATCAAGAACTGGTAGACTCACTTTGGATAGGAACCTTCCTTAGTCTCAAGGTCAGATCAAGTAGTAAGCTGAGACAACTATATACACAGATCTATGCAGCAGAGTTTATGTAAATTCATTTATTGTTATATCATTACTTAATACAACATACATTTCTATATGTGCATCTAAACTATTATTTTTAAAAATATGGAGGTTTAAGAAGGAATTGTTCAGTAAATGTATATTATAACTTTGGGGAACTGCAAGCAAAATCACTTAGAAACTAATCTGCCCAGCTTACCAGTTTCCTTACTGGAGGTCATAAGGAAACTTCCCAGTGAGCTCACCACCTATAGTATGTGCTATCTTCAAATATGCTACAAAAAGCTTACAACCCAATGAGATATACTGGAAATATTTTCTCTTAAATGTCAGAAAATAGGAGAGAGCTGATCTTGGGACTCCGGAAAGCTCAAATTTTTCTTTGATCTGAGTAAGGAACCAAAATCAATTTAAAATCCTCACACTTGACTCCCTTCAACTTTGTGAGAGAAGTAAAGAATTTCTGTCTACTTTTCAGGACTATGTATTCTTTGGAAGTTCTCTATTTCTATAACTCACTAAACACCCTTAATATATATCTTCTTTTTTTTCCTCCCTCTCTTCTTTCACCCCTCCTTTCATATACATTGTATATATGATACATGTATATAGGTATTATATGCATAATATGCACACATATAATACATTTACTATATTCATATAAATATATATTTATGTAAACTGGAAGTCTTCTTTTTGGCAACAGAGTCTTACTATTTTGTCCAGATTGGTCTCAAACCCTTGGGCTCAAGTCTGCTTCCCCCTCAGCTCTTAAGTAGCTGGGATTGCAGGAGCACACTACCATATTTAGATGATACGTGCATTTTATGCAAGTGCTTTGTACTGATTTCCTCTTGCTGCTGTGGAAAAAATAATAACTATAATAAAATGTAGTTTAAAATAACAAGAATTTAGTATCTAGTAATTCTGGAGGCCAGAATTCCGAAATCAGTTTTCCTTGGACTAAATTTAAGGAGTCAGTGGGGCTGAGCTTTCCTGATGGCTGTAGGGAGAGTATGTTCTTTTCCTCTTCCATATTTTAGAGGTTGCCGTCATCCCACGGCTTGTGTTTGTATCCCTCTAATCACTTAGCTTTTCCTTCATCTATAGTTAATCTCCCTCTGCCTCCCTTCGTAAGGACACTTTTGATTATATTTATAGCCCACCTGAATAGTCCAGAATAATCTCCTCTTTCGTTGAGCCTCAATTTAATCAAATCTGCAGGGTCCCTTTTGCTATGGAAGGTCAGATTAACTAGTTACAAGTATTCAAATATGGGTATTTTGGGGGGGTCATTATTCAGTCTACTATTCCTTGGTTTTTCTAATCTTTGTTTTTACCCCTTTGTGATAACTTCTTCTCTCTCTTATTGCCTTCTTTACTCAGAGGATTTCTGTCCTTAATCTTCAGGAAAGATTTGTAAACTACTACATAACCTCATCTTTCCAAGTAGCTATTGAACAAATGGTGTACTCAAATCAAACTGAAAATGCTTAAAAATTAACTTAAATTTGCCTTCCTCTGTCTTTTGCACAGGTAAATAATTTCCTCTCATTATTACCTATTTTAGATTATGGAATAATATTGACTCATACCTTTTCCTTACGTAATAATTGACGTTGTTAGAGTCTGGAGAATCTTCCTTTGATGTAAATTATGTTCTCCCTCTTGTCTTTCCAATGTCTGCCACAGTTGAAATCTCTACGGTACTATGTCTCATATTATTATTTTTTTACGATTTTATAAATCATAATTGTGTACATTAGTGCAATCATGGGGCACAATGTGCTGACTTCATATACAATCTGAAATATTTTGGTCAAACTGTTAAACATAGCCTTCATGGCATTTTCTTAATCACTATATGAACACATTGATATTCTACATTTAATAAGTTTCACCAATAGGTGAAGATGCACCATAGGTGTGATCCCACCAATTGCCCTCCCTCCACTCATATTATTTTAAGAACCTCTTAATGAATTTCTCTGCCCCTGGTCTCTCCCCCTCCCAATTTGTAGTGTATTTTCTTCCATAAGAATGGTCTTTCCAAATTACTTTGACTAGAATCACTTTCTTTCTTTTTTTGTGTGTGTGTGTGTGTTGATTACATGCGGGTTTGTTTTCCTTTATAGGATATATATATAGTTGTTAGCAAATATCACATTATCTCAGTATAGTATTGTCTTCCCACGTGATTGAGTTAAGGTGATTTTGCATTGTTGTTGATATAAAGGGAAGTCAAGTCTTACAAAAGTCTTTTTTTTTTTTTCTTTTGTAAGACAGAATTTATTCACAGAAAAGAATACAGAAAACATTAAGGCACCTGGTAGAGGGAGAAAATTCTAGTGGGGAGAGAGAAGCTCTCTCCGTTTCTCTCCCAGTCTTTACCCATCTCCTCCTTTAGGCCCTTAGTCTCAGGGTATATATAGGTGTATGGGTTCCTTGGCCAGGAAACAAATGAATACAGTCCCTTCCACCAGGGGCAAGGTGAATGAATGTATCAATGAATGGATACAGTCCTTTCATGGAATTGAGGCCTAGGAAATTCACCAGAAATTGACCTAGGCATAGGAGATGGGGGTTCCACATTTAGTCCTAAGTGTGAAGCAAAGGAGACACCAAGGCACAGGTGTCTCCTCAGCAGTTGTCCAGCCTTTTTGGCAAATGGAGCCTCTGGTGGAGGTTGGAGGTCCCCCTCCTTGCCTGTCATCCAGCCCGCTGGCTCTTCA